>JAUZST010002612.1:0-17882 GCA_034779995.1 Parotocinclus haroldoi | reverse complement strand
TTTCTGTGTGTGTGTGTGTGTGTGTATTTATATATATATATATATATATATAAATACATACAGAAATAAATACATACACACACACACACACACACACACACACACACACACACACACACACACAATAATATCCCCCAATTGTTGTGAGGAGTGTATATATTTGTGCGCGGATCAGAATTTGATTTTACACTTTGATTTTACCGACTGCATGTCCTTTTCCAGACGTGGCACAATAGTATACTGGAAACCAGTGTTATAAACTCTACTTTATTTAACCCAGTACTAATACCATGCGTTTGTATTTTACTCATTGTTGTAGACGTAATTATTGATTATAGTGTATTTAGGTACAGGCATGAAAAATGTTGCTTATATGCCTGTAGCTAGTCGCAGTAATGACGCCAAACAAAGGATTTCTGGAGCTCCATGAGTTCCAGAAATATTTCTGTTATTGTACTAATAATAAATCAAATAAGTAAAGATCTGGGAAGATTTTGAAAGATGGTAAAGCATTTTGTTCTTCTGTGCAGTCCCAGAGCTCTGTTGGCAGACTCTCAGGCTCAGGTGGCTCCTCTGGGGGTTTCAATCCTCTCCAGCTCATCAGCACACTGTCTTCACAACACAGTCAAATATCGGGACCCCAGCAAGGACTTGCGAGCCATCGCTACCACCTTCTGCTACCTCGATGCCTCAGGTAAAAATCTGAACCTTAGTCTTATGACCTGCTTAAGCCATGAATATCATGTTTACCCAGCAGTCTCCCTTAGCCAGAATAATATCCAGTGGAGCTGAGCGGTTCAGATTAGTTTAGTGAGAATCTATTGACTGCCTAATCTTGGACTCAAATTACTCAAAGTATGCTTGTTCCAGAAACTGTGTTTTGTGATTTCTATAGTAAGGAGGACAACTGACAACTGCTCAGGTTTAAGCAATGAAACTCCATAAAATAAGTGTTTTATTTATCTGTTTTATGTCTTATTTGGCACCTAGCAGTTGACCAATTTTATATATATATATGACCATTATTCAGACAATAATGTATTAATCTGAAACCTTGTCTTCTACTCTTGCTTTTCTGTTATTAAACAGGAGAACTCTCTTAAAATACATTTAAAAGCATCCATATTAAAAAGGCAGGATATACACAAACAGTTGAGCTCTTGACCTCCCCTGACCAAAGTTGAATTCAAGATTGGTCACTACTCTATCAGACACACTTAACATTATACCTTACTGTATTTATTCCCATCTAGGGTGGTACTGGGGAACCATCACGGCTAGTGAGGCCCATTCACTCCTTGAGGCTGCTCCGGAGGGTACCTTTCTTATTCGGGACAGTAGCCACCCGCTTTACATGCTCACTCTGTCAGTGAAAACAGGTCGAGGGCCCACAAATGTACGTATCGAGTACAGTCATGGCCGCTTCCAGTTGGACTCGAGCTCTCCGGCCAGAGGGCACCTGCTGTCTTTTCCAGACGTCCTGAGCCTCGTGCAGCACTATGCTTTCCACTCGGCGAGAGGAAAAGATGCAGCTCAGGAGGAGGAGTGCGACCCTGTAACCCCACTGGTGCCTAAGGAGTGTGCCATACTGCTCAAATTGAAACGACCGCTTCGCCGGCCTCAGGCTTTTCCGTCCTTACAGCACCTCACACGCCTGGCTATTAATCAGTGCACATCATGCCCAGCCAAGCTGCCTTTACCAAAGCCGTTAGTGAAGTACCTACAGGATTACCCTTTCCAGCTCTGACATCACAATGGGAAGGCCTGTGGAATTGAACATCAAAAGACAATGCTTAGGCCATTCAGGAAAACCATACAAGCACTAGACGCAGACAGAAGCTCGTTTGCAGAGAGATGGAGCTTTGGTGCACTATCCAATGGTGGCTACTTTTTTTTTTTTTCTTTTAATTTTCTCTGCTTTTTATGCCTAATTTATGCTTTGTCTAAAAATCTTCGTCTGAAGATTAAATTAGGCTTCAGGTTTTAAGCAAAGACCAACTTGAATCCAGTGGAACCCAACAGACTTGCTAATGGCAAATATATGAGAAAGACTTTCACAACCAATCAATGCCAGTGTAATAAAGACATGTAAAGGAGGTACAGGCAAGTAACTGCTTTTATCAGTGTGATGTCATTAGCAAAGACTTTGGGTGAACCTTTTGTCGCTGTATGCAATGTAGCATTTGGCCACATCAATTATTTAAACAGGGTTCTGTTAAAAATGGAATTTGCACATGTTCTTCTGTCCTTATGTAGTTAACCAGCCAATATGTCTGGCGTTTTAAGTTCACTTCAGTTTTGAGAAAATCCCAACATGACTGGTTAGCTACTGTGGTTTACAGGGCAGACTAACTTGCGTTTGACACACTGCCCAAAACGGTGTTTCTATACAAATAATTTATATGTACATTTATCGCTATCTTGAGTGCAGTATTCAGAATTAAATGGCAGCTATAAGCTTCCCTTAACATTAAGCTTATAGATCCAGTGCAGAACTAACGAGAACTGAACGAACTTCTGGCTAACCAAATCACAAATTGACTACACTGAAAATACGAGCAAAATGACATTTTAGATGAAACATTTTAGGCCACATTGTTCCTTTAGGAGATCCTTACAGACAGCGGTGTGTGACGTGCTGCACAGCTCGGCGCACAACAGCTTGATACACACTTGATATTGAGACGCATTGAGTAAAAGATTGTCTCCTTCTCCTTCAATTTAAAACACGTTCTGGTATATACAACCATATTAATCCATCCAGAATAATTTATTTTTTTTCTATCCCCACAATGTGGGTGTTGTACATATTTATGGACAAAGATCCGTTTTATTTTGTAATAAAATGTATTGAACCATTTCAGGTCTTTTCCTTTCATTCCTTTAAACGTATCGTTTAGATGGGCTTGTTTTGGATCAAACATTGGTTTAATATTTTTTTAGAATTCCCTGCTCGCCAAAGCCATTTTTAAACTTGTCGAACCGTAGCTATAGACTCTTCCAGTTTATCTTACATAACATCCACATTTATCTGTTGAGGCTGGAACGTGAAATGTCTGAAGCTTTACTGTGAAAAATTAGCCAGTGTTTTTTTTTTTTTCTTTTTTTCACCTCTAAAACCCAATGCTGAGCTCTTGGAAAACAAGGCAGATTTTCTGGGAAAGAGGATGAGCTTAACTACATGAATAACTCAAAGAATCACAGCGGATTTACTTGTATTCCAGGTATTTGCTTTCACTAAACACTTACGATGGTCATGTGGCACTGCCCTTTGCAAGAGCAGGGTAGAGTGCGATCAGAATACTGAACCTATGGTGTAAATGCATATTAAGGGTTTTGTAGATTAAATGTGACAAACAAAAAGATGTTAAATTAAATAATGATAATAATAAGCATTCGTCCTGATTAATCTGTTTGTTAAAACGTAAAAAATATTAAACATCTGTATTTTGTACTGATAATCATTGAGAACGATGGTTCACTTGTATAGTTCCAGACAGCCTAACTTTTGTTGCTTCAAAAAACACGGCAGTAGAAAACCGAATTCGTGGAACTTGGGAACAATGCGCACTATGTGAATGGTGTTACTAATGAGAACTTGCTGGGAAACCTTAAAGTTGCTAATAAAAACTTGCTGGGAAACATGAAGGTTCCATAAGGGGCAGATTTACAGCTCCTCTATTTACTCTAAAAGCCTTGTTTGGTTGTGGTGGTTTTCAAAGAGATCTTAACCGAAGCTGGTGGTGGTGATGCAACGTTACTTGTGAAGTTTTTGCCGTAAACACGACTGTATTTACATCAGAAATATCAGCAACACTGGGTTTTAAGCTGCTTTGTTTGAACTTGGGTCAAGCTGCTACAAAGCTTACGAGCCATTAACTGACATGATTGTCAGTCAGACAGTTAGACAAAACAGTGTGTACACTTTAAACAATATTGTAGGGAATTTGTCTTTATGCCTGCACGCGTTGTGTGTTTCATGAGCGGGTGAACGTGCGGCAGGGCGCCAGCTGTTTCGCAGAATGAGCACATTACTTCCAGGGAAAGCCTAGTGCCGCATCGGGAGGGGGAGTTCTCAGAAAAGGCTTCAATAATTACCTCCAGCCTACTGCACCCTGCTACACAATGTCACCGAATACAGCCTAACCTCAATAAACCACAGCCACGTACAAGTAACCATAGCCAGATCTGTATGTGGAAGAAGAATTGCCATTTAAGTTGAAGCAACAAAGGAAAAAAAAAAAACAACCATAGAAACAAAAGTTGCAGCTGGGTTGCCAAACACTCAGTTTAAGGGAGGCGTTTGGCAAACAAAAGTGTATCACGATGTATGCTGACGTATTGCTAGGCTCAGAATAGAACAAGGTACTATTAATTATTCATTATAATCAACATTATCTTAATTATATTATTAACAGAATAAACCAAGTCTTCAATTTGTACGAAAACATCCAGTGTAGGAAGGCTAAGGTTAACTAGTGCTGCCTCCAACAGTGTGGCACGGGTAGAATTTAAATATAGGCCCGACTAGTTAAATGACATAAAGGTTGAGTATCGTCTTGCTTCTTTTATTTTTAGACATGTGGACTTATCTCGAAATTCTGGAAATCTTAGGAAATTGGTAGCTGTCTTGAAACTAAGGAGATAGGTTCACGGCAGTTTATCTCTGCCGCACAGTGATTCATAAATGGTTTGCATTCTTAATAACTGGATTAAGGAGAGATATTATAAAATCAAATACTCTCCATTGTTGTGAGCAGTGTATATAGCACAGGCTTGGCATGCAGTCGATGTTGTTTATTAGTTTTATTTAATGCTGCATCAGCATCAATGCCTATATTCCCGACCGACCCGAGGTTATATCAACACACCGGTCATGGGTCAACTTAAAGTGACCAGTTAACCTAATGCATTCCTTTGGAATGTGGGAAGAAATCGGAGCACCTGGAGTAAACCCATATTGACACAGGAATTTATGCAGTGATACTAGTCAGACTGTGGCAATTTAGAGTGATCAATTCACTGAATGGAATGTGGGAGGAACCTGGAGTACCTAGAGTAAATACACATGGTCAGGATTAGACTGGGGATTTTTGAGCTGTGTGGCAACCACGCTAGGCTCACTGATGTAGTATGCAACATGAAGAATTTTGTTTGTAATGCCTTCAAAGATAAAGATTTTTAAAAATTAAAACAATATAAAATAATTGTAGTGAAAGGTGTCGGTTTTGTGTAGCTTGAAGTAATTCAATAGTCTAAAGAACTTAACCATATAGCTGTAAATAGACAAAGACAAATAAAAATAAGATGAGAAAGATTAGTAAAACTGTAATAAGACCAAGGTAAAATGAGTTTGTTTCTTTTCGTGCTCAGAGCAAAGGTTGAGGAAGGTTAGTGACATCCAACATCTTCCTTTGTTAACAATTATTCGCCATTCACCGTACATTAATACCCTATTAATACCACCGTACAATAATACCCCATTAATACCACTGTACATTAATACCACCGTACAATAATACCCCATTAATACCACCATACAATAATACCTCTTGATTCGGCGGCTTCACAAATTTGCGTATTTTTTCCTTGCAACCTAACACTTTCCCTTTTTTGTGGCTGGTAAGTTTCATGTATAATTATTTACCATTAATTTGTTAATAATAATAATAATAATAAATAAAGGTGATTTAATAAAACTTAGGTTTTACTTACTGTACCCAATAATACTATGTACTATTATCATACATTACTATTGCATTATGAAAAACAGAGTTCATGCATCTTTGCTTTGTCCAAAACTTGTGCATTTTAAAATTCTGTTCCTAGACCCCCCTGTGAATTTAGAAAATGCTCTAATTTTCGATGGAAGCGTTTGGCGGTAGTACTGTCATCTGAACCTTCTGAAGGCAAGAAAAACTCACAGTAAAGGCATTTAAACTCTCTGATCAACAACGCAACAATGCAGGCTTACAGTAAGTTTAGGGCTTCATCATTCATCATCAAATTCTCTTGATGATAAGAATGTGCTAGCTCAGTGTGCAGCTATTCAAAGTCTAGAACCATTAAGATTATTGCTGAAACTAAAATTTAGCTTGAACCGTCATTGGTAATTGCCATCCATATAAATAAATGTGTATATTTAACACAATGTCATGACAATTTTTGGGGGGCATTTATTTTTTATATTTAAAAAAAAAATCACATCGCTTAAAGTTTAGATTTCTCTCATAATTGCAGCAGGAGACATATAATCCTGCCTCACCAAGTATACCAATAATTATAGCTTCAGGTAGGTAAGAAAGTACAGTTTCTGACTGGGGCCCATCTGTTACTATGTAGGATTGTAAGCCACCCTTTGCCCCGTTTAGTAATGGATAAAAAAAGACACATGACAAATTGCAATTTCAAATCACTGACAACATTGTTTGGGTGTTGGACCATTATCAGCACAGTAGTGACGCTAACACGGCAATGTCTTAGTCCTTAGCATAGAATTGAATCCAGCTGTGTGGAAATTTAAGACTGTTTTAGGTTGAACACTGTTTTGTAATAAACCTATAACCCAAATTCCTGTACTTATAATGTACTACAGCACTACTTCATAAAAGTTAAGAAAGGCAAAACATTTGGTCTGGGTTTCTGTCTATATTATATTATTTATACATCGGTGCAAGGAGAAAATATTATATTATAAATTAGAAAATATTATGTCATTATGTATTTTATGTAATCTAAAAGTTTTATCTGTGTATTGTAAGTCAGGTGATGTTAGAAATCATATCTTTGTCTTGTCTAAGAATTTCAGAATGTGCTGTGAGGAAAAAGGGTTATAAAAATGATGGCAGAATCCTTCAAAGCAGAGACTCTTATTTTCATGAGCCTTCGCTCTTATGCCGACTATATTACACAATTAAGGCAGTTCTGAAGGCAAAAGGGGGTCCAGCACGATACTAGCAAACTGTACCTAATAAGATACATCTGATAGAGTATCGCACAGTAGCTGAACGTTTCTCATTTGCAAATCCATGGTGAAAAGCTCCTGTTCCACCACATCCCAACGGTGCTCTACTGCACTGAGTTCTGGTGACTGTGTAAGCACAGATAACTCTGTGACTGACTGTTAAGATATTTGTTTTAACAAGCAGGTGTACCTAATAAAGTGACCGGTGAGTGTTTACATTTTACTTTTAAACTCACAGCCCACGAGATTTGTTTTAATCCTTACACCCAGTCTTCTGTAAGATGCAGAACCGCAGTCTGTAAAACAAACAATATAAAATAAACACCAGTGTCACTACTGGACAAAAAAAATAACCCTGTGTGATGTACCTAATAATGTGATCGGTCAGTGTATACAAGTGGCAACAATCAACTCTATATACATCTTCTGTAGATAAATCGGACTGTGCTTTATTTCTCACAATATGACGTTGTCCTGATATTAGGCACAGCAGCTTAAGGTCAAGAAAAACTCATTTACTGATCATGTTTTGTGTCACTCTGACCTGTTACTAAAATCAGTGTGCACTCCTGAATACTGCAGTCCTAGCATGTCTTCCTCTACCAGATGCTTAATGAGCGGAGGATGGCGTGGATCGACCTCCAAATACACACGACTGAAACAGAGGCAGACAAAACAAACAAATGAGCTCAGGAATAATAAAAGTGAAGAAGATGCATTTTTAATCACACTAAAAAGTCGTTATTTAAACGCTCTTTGCTTATCATTTTGAACATATTGAAAGATGCATGGCAAATCAATACGTGTAGGTTTAAGCGATAAGACCTGGGACAGACGCAAACACTGTTCTTATTCCAAGCTTCCACTTAATAAGACAGCAATCAACATTCTGTCAAATTGGTCAATTAACAGGTACAGAGGACAAACCCACCGCTTAATCTACCATTACTCATGGCTACATACGCAGATCATTGTATTGCATTATGGGAACTACTTGGAAAGAGATCAACCATCCCTGGAACACTAGTATCTGCTTCCATGAAGTGCGGACAACTGTAAGCACGAGTGGATTCCTTGAAACACTTGAGAAGTGCTGGGAAAGCTCCTTAGGTAGATTAGTGCGTTCTATTTTTACACCACAGGAGTAAGTTCTGTCTTCTAAGCTAGGGACAGAAAATCTAATTCACTAAGCAGTTCAGCTGGGGTTACTGAAAGGAATACCCCAGCAAATTCTTTTTAGAGAACAGAAAATCGAATAAAGTTATTCACCTACAGTGAATTCTACGGCCACTTAAAAGGACAGTTTGTGAGCCAGGTACTAAAAGTGTGTATTTAGTTAAATGCAAGTTTTGAACAAGTTTACGAAACTTTCCTCTTGAGTGTAATGTTACATTAGGCTTATCATTACAGTACTATTTTTGTTAACTAAAACATTTCATCCGGTTTTAATCAATTATTGAAAACAAACTTCTCTACCTAAGGTAAGCTGGAAACTGAAAACTGGAAATGGAAATATTCCTTCAGTTGTTGTGTATTTGGCAATTCAGCCTTTTATGGCTGTGGCGAATTCTGATTTCCCCTTAGGTTAGCCGTTTGAAATGAAAATAAAGTGGGATATGAAGTCCTACAATGCTGCTTAATGTTATGATAAAGCAGACCATACAAATGAGCTACAGCAGACTAGAATTTAGAGGAGGTTTGTATGTATTTAAGCTGCATGTCACTGAGCTCTGGTGGGTCAGCGGTAAGAGCCAGCTGCTGTAAACGGCAGATCATACAGGCCTTCCTGGGTGGGAGACTGCAAAGTGAATGTATGCATGTACATAACCCTGTGATGGACTGGCATAATGGTCAACGTTACCTGTATGCATTAAACTGTGGGTTAGGCTTTGTTATACTTTGTTATACAAAGTGACAATCCATAAGCTGAACAAGGGTCTTGATCAACAGACCAAAAATGGCAACTCGGCATAGCTAGAACTTAATCTTGCAACTTTCAGAATACACTGCTCGCAAAAAAAAATGTGGATATTTCATTCTGAAGTATCCTCTATTTTGTGAGCAGTATATGTATCTAGAATCACTGAGCCCTCTCCATCATTTCACTCATTACTATTAAAATTCCTTCAAATTTGCCTAAACAAGGTCTTCAGAGATCTTAATGCTGTTGTCTGGGCTGAGCCAGATAATGACAGATTTTCTACCACCCTGGTTCCTCTTAAGGCTTTTTTTTTCTTAAGCATTTTAGGAGTTCTTCCTCTTCAGTGTAGCTGCACTGTTGTTAAAAGCTATAATTAAATAAAAACCCATACGTCAAATCTGTAATTGATCTGTATTTGATTTATCATTGTATAGCTATATATAGCCATATTATTTCCAGGGAATTTAACAGCTGTCTTTAGGCTTTTATGTTGTCACTGTCAGAAGTGGTAACATTTTCTTCCCTCAAGACACAAGGTTTCTCAGAACAACAAACTAGCCCATAGTAAAACACATTAAATATATTTATACTTATAATGTACTGTATAATGTACAATTTTATGTACATGTTACAATATATACTACTCACAAAAAAACAACAAAAAATATATATATGTGAAATTTTAATAGGAAGTACCCCATAATAAAATATCCCCAACTTTTTTTATGAGCAGTGTAATATGCAATATAAATATATACAATATAACATGTAGGCTGTATTGTATTATATGTTTTTTTTTGCATTTGTACAGTCTATCTTGCACGATCATGTAGTCACTGATGCCCCCAGCCCTCCCATTTCAAGGATTCGGTACTGTACCCACTAGGTACACCTCCTAGTATCTACACTCATACTATACTGCTCACAAAAATCAGGGGATACCCCAAAATAAAATATCCCAGTGTATACACTGCTCACAAAAATTAGAAGATATTTTAAAATGTTTCAAATTAACAAAAAGAAGAAGTTGATTCTACTTCATTCAAAAATATCATCAGAAAATCAAATGAAAATTTAAAGAAAGTTGTTTGATAAAGCAAATGATGCAAATTCAATTATCATGATAGAGTAGCAAGTGACATATTAATGGGGTGAACAGAAACGTGTTAAACTGGATGAGAGAGCTACAGATTGTCTGTTCAGTAGGGAGTGTGGTCACCCAAGACTGCCAAACAAACTGACAGCGATGGGGTATTCGAATTAATATCGAATTATCCCCTCATTTTGGTGAGCATTGTACATGCTACATATATACTATTGTCTGTGTCTCACCATACTCAATGTTAATCCAATACTCTGTACAGATCAGGTAATATTTACTTGGTGGATGATTCATGGTATGGTTGCATAGTGAGTAGCGTCATCGCCTCCCAGGTGGAGCAACCTGGGTAATTTCTGCATGGAGTTTGCATATTCTTTCCGTGTCCATGTGGGTTTACTCCCACGGTCCAATGATATACGTGTTGATTGGTGTTCTAAAATTGTTCTTGTGCGAGTGTGTGTAGGAGTGAGTGTGTGCGCCTTGGTACAATTTATTGGAGCCCCGTCTAGGGTTGTCACTGCCACGGCTAAGCACTGGCTTTCCCGCAATTCTTTTTTTGCAGATAAGAATGAATGAATGTTTTTCAGCACCGCAGTGACACGGACGTAATGATGGTGTGTTAGTGTGTATTCAGCTAGTACTACTGGACCAGACAAGGCAGTGCTGCTGGAGTTTTTAAACACTCACTGTGTTCTCTATTGGACACATCTACCATATTGCTCCACACGTAGCTCACCTCATTACACTGTTTGTGTTACTCATCATCTAAGCCTTCGTCAATATTCACAGGATGCTGGTGGCTGGACATTTTTCGACACAACACACACTCCCAAACTAGTGTTAGTGTAGTGCTGAGCTTGATTCACCGCCCCCGGATTACCTCATCTGTGGTTGCTCTGTGGGGGTCCTGAGCATTTAAGAGTAATGGGGACGAACCAAGTAAGTAAATTAATTTCTAATTGCAGACATACAAAGTGCTATTGTATGGGAAGTACAGTTGATAAAATAGACGAGTACAGAAACAAGGAGGCAAATTAAAAACCATGATAAAAACAGTGTATAATTGCACTATTTTCTGTTGGCTCTCAGTCCTCATGGAACAAAATACCATTCTGAATCTTTTAAGCAAGATTTATTTAAACTAAATTCTCCGGTAATTACTTTCAGGCAACTTGTCCCCTTACACACGTTGATTCTTACCCGTCATCTTTTAAGATTTGTGGCGCTAAAGCTAGAATCTGTCTGATTACTGACATTCCGTCCAAACCCCCATCCAGTGCGGAGTGGTCTTCAAACCTGCAAGGACATGGTTATATAAGTAAACACGCATTCTGTACTCATAGTTGACCTCTATGCTCCTTGTATCTGTATGTATTTGTGCAGTTACCAGAATATCTCTTCTTGAAGAGACTCCATATCCTGAGTGAAAAGGTATGGGGGATTACTAACAAGCACATCAAAAGGACTGCAGGCCCTCACCATGAAATCGGCGTCTAAGAAAAAGACAACAACATCTGTTACAATACAAACGAGCACAACTGTTATTGCTGAAAGACTGGAAGCTCAGAGAACAGGTTGATCCTGTGTTTCCTGGTAATAAAGAACTAAATCTGATGAAAGAGACTGTAGGAGTAATATACAGTACCTTCATCAGCTGAGGTTAAGTGCTAGTTCATACACAGATGTGAGGACATAAGTTTAAGTTTAGAAGTTCAGCTTAGAGGGAACTATGAGCAACACCTGATCCATCATATGTTTTTTAATTAACGATACAATCATTACTGATTTATTCCTAGTGGTATGTTTGTAATTGCAAATATTAATTGTATAATTTACCAAACCTTTCACTATCTGATACTCTGATATAAACTGTGGCCAAAAGTTTACCAATAGAGATTACTAGTGAAAATACTTGTACTTTGCATTTTTCTTTAAATGAACAATTTTTTCACAATGTTTGATAAATATCAGCTTCTATTTGGTATGTGGTGTTCTTTTACTGGCATGGGCTCCACATGTTTACGCCTATCTATGTTATCGCAGCATAATTTCAACATTCCAAAGACCATATTGTGATGTTACGGAATGCGTGGGCTCATTGTGGTTTGTCAGGTCAGGTGAACATGGAGGAAAGTTAATGTTAGTCACCACTCCGTGGCCTTATTTGGTCTTCAAATAGTTGCTGGAAAACCTGGAGGTGTGTTTTGGGTCATTATACTATTGCAGAATGGATCAAATATAAAAATAATCTAGTGGCTTCCACTGTCTTTTTCTCTATGCATATAACTTTAACCTAATTATACAAACTGATTTTGGACATGCAAACAGAACACACTTTGTCCCAAAGTTGGCCTATGTAATGGTTTGCACAAAATGTCAGCTCAGTTACTCTTGGGATGTACAGCTTATGCTCAAAGAACTGAATGATATCAGATGGTTTTTATTCTTAAACGTTATATTTCTTATTACGGTGGCCTTTTATTCATGCATTTTATTACCATCTTACTCTACATCCAGTCCTTCTACAGTCTGCAAAGCAGCTGCTGTACATTTCACTGTCATAAGTCCATTCCTAATAACTAAATAAAAAAATAAAAAAATAAAAAAAATCACCAAAACAAAACAAAAATTACATACCATTGTATTCACGACTAAAAGTTAACATTTAAAACAGATTCAGATACCTAGTGGTCGTCACAATTTACCACAATTTCCTTTCTTTTTCCTCAAGGATAATAGTTACATATGCAAAAGATATATATTTTAGGTGTCTGATACACTGAAAACTATGTATCACATGTTACAAATAAAGTATTGTGAAGATGTTGAATGCTTAGGTATCCAATTGCTGAATTACCAACAAAACAGGATTAGCTGCTGCTAGATTCCACACTACACTCAATAAACAATAATCATAGTAAGCACTCACTTACCCTTCATAACATCCAAGTGATGAACTTCCAGTCTGTCTTGTAGTCCCAGTCTATTATTAAAAAGAAAATCACTAACTGGGGGATATATTATTGGACATATTTCTTTTTGAAATATCTTCTGATTTTCGTGAGCAGTACATTATCTTCTTAAACCGGTGGTATTCTTGGTAATGGTTAAGGTTCTGTACTAGTGACTGGAAAATTCTATATTCATGTTTTAGGTCTGAACACCCTTATCTTTCAACTGCTCAGCTATATTCTTGGCATATTTGCACTTGGCATATTTCAATTCTTGGTTCACATAATTACTTTGTTTCGGAAGCAAGCACATTTTCCCATAAGGTTTAATGTAAATGGTAAATTATGTAAATAATTTGAATCTGTTTCAGACCTCCAGAATGTCCACACTCAATGTTCCTTAATGGAGTTGCATTGTATATGTGCTCCCTGGTTTACAATGGGAATATGTTCAGACAAATCCAATCATAAATTCAATGGATGTAATGAGTTTAATGTAGTATATCCTGTATCACTGCAAATCCTGTTGCACATTGACAATTACAATACATACAGTTGGCAAAAATAATTGGCATAAAGAAAATTACGATAAACACAGCAGAGATATTCACTGAATCATTGAACCACCATCCACTGAATTATGAATCATGTGTCTTGAATCCAGTTTCTGCTGAAACGAGTCTCACGGTTTGATTCGTATTAGTTTAAACAAGTGTACAGAGTGCTGAAGAAATGACAAGAGCCAAGAAAAAAAAATTTATCTTCAAAATGCTCCCAGAAACGAATTCCCTGAGTTCCGAGGTGATCAAGAACTACTGTATATATAAATAAAGCATCTGCCAATTTAATAATTGGAATTAAATTAATGTCACCGTCCTCACCTTCTTGCATTTTCCTCTGTGAGCTGCACTGCTTCTTGGCTTTGGTCCAATGCAATGGCCTTCAACTTAAATGCAAGAAATGAAACCATAGAATGGTAGAATGACCTCAAACAATTCTGAAGCATTCACAAATATTCATTTCATGAATTAAAAAAATCTAATTCTTTTAACTTTTTGGCTTTTGAACTAAAAATAAAAAAGGATGCTGCCATTTTCTGTCTGTGGTATTTGTCTTGTGGCTTGCATTTTATTCTTCACTCATTTTAATCCCCACTTAATCCAAATCCAGCAGCAGCAATGAGCATGATCCTGGACAGGGTACAACAGTGTCGCATGGTGGACACGCACACAGAGGGACACTTTAGAGATGCCAGGTAACCAAACAGGTCAGTGTATTGTGGGAGTCTGAAGTCCACTAAGGAAACCAGAACAGACATTAAGAGAACACACAAACCAACATAACAGCAGCTCCTGTAAGGTGACAGTACAGGCCTCTGCAACACTGTTGTTCAATTAGGTAATTTTTTTCTTGCCCTACATAATAAGGCCTGTGGTAGCCTAGCGGTTAAGGTACTGGACTGTGGACCAGAAGGTCCAGGGTTCAAATCTTACCTCTGCCAAGCTGCCACAGTTGAGCAAGACCCTTAACCCACAATTGCTTAAAAAAATGTAAGACTGTATTAATTGTAAGTCGCTCTGGATAAGAGCGTCTGCTAAATGCTGGAAAATGTAAAAAATGTAAAATCTATTGTCAAATACTAGAAAGATAAATAAACAATAAGAGTATGCATTAATACTACACTGTTAATACTACTACTGCAGTTATAAAAGTAGAGTGAATGGCATGAATAAAAAGAGAACTACGTGTGAATGTGGTACAGTGGACATGATGCTGACACAGTAACCGATGCTACACACTAACCTGTGGTACACTATGCAGTAGGCTCAAGGAGATGGCACCTGATCCACAGCCCACTTCCAGACATCTTAATGGCATCCTGCCCCGATCTGACTGCAAATCATCTAACACCAAACTAACCAGCTCCTACACACACACACACACACACACACACACACACACACACACACACACGCACCTTCCTTCATACCTGCAGGCCCACACATAATATGTTTACTTTAGAAGTCACATCCTGTGTTTCCCGAGGCCATTCCTAGCTTAGAAGTGAATGCTCTCAGTTTGCAAACAGCATGAATGACACTGTGACCTACTGGTAAATGCGGGAATGGTGTAGAGCAATGTGCTACTGACCTCTGTTTCAGGGCGAGGGATAAACACTGGAGGTCTCATCTTTAAAGTGAGATCCAAAAAGTCCCATTCTTCAATCACATACTGCACCGGCATCCTGAACCACGCAACACATGAGAGTTCCAGATATTTATTTCCTCCAAGTGCTGCAAGCTGTTGTACAAAATCATGCTTTTACAGCTTAAATGAATACTTCAGTGGTTTTTCAAATGAGCCGATAACCATACCTATTACACCGTCTTAAAAAAGAATATGATGGAACAGACACAAAATGTGTAGTTTTAGCAATCAAAAAAGTACCTTGATTACATACATTAGGTACTGGTGTATCCACAAATGATCTCTCACACAGCTATGCTGATAATGCACAACCACAAATTCTCTAAAAGGATCAAATGTACCATTTAATTCACGAAAGCGTGCCACAAAAATGAATGTTTTGCTTTCATTTGCTGCCTCAATTATGGTCATTAAACAACCACTTTATGCAAGTTCAAAGTTGGTCTTTTTGCATGTGGCTTGTGTGATTTTTTTTTGAAAAACATAGACGTGTGCCTTTAACCACTGAAGGCCTTGTAAAACCCATGTATGTACACCTACAGTTCTTCTTGAATGTTTCTAAACCACTTAGAATCTTGGACATAGCAATATATAAACATGACCTAAAATATGAGTCCTAACATTAGATAAACCAGGCCACTTAATCAAATGAGACACTTGATTGGAAACAATGTATAAACTTAAAGTATCTGGTGTGACCCCGCTGTTCTGCAATAACCGCAGCTGAACATTTCTGGTAACTGTAGAACAGTCTTGCACATTGGTTTGGAGAAATGTTAGCCCATTCCTACACCCAGAACAACTCCAACTCTTGGATGTTGGTGGGTGTCACACCATGTTTCGCAGATGGGATAATGTCCTTATGCTAGAAATAAATGTTTTCCTTTCTTCACACATAACAATTCGCAATTAAACAAAAACTTTTTTTGGGTGTCATCAGCCTTCTAGCCAATCACACAATAATAGTTTCTGCTGATTGGTCGACTGTAACAATAATGAAAGCTCACTTGCAAAACAAGCGTTGTGAAGATCGCTGCTGGAGTGATCCCTGACTGAAAACATCTGACTCTAATTTGACCTCAAATCAACTACTAATTCTATCATTTCAAATGATTTTGAAACTACTTATATACCATTTGATCATTTTCATCATTAAATAAATACAACACTTTAGTGTTAATTAAATTCTCTATTATATCTACACTAAATGTGTTTATTTTAGGTTCTATTTATGCAGAAATGTAAAACAACTGAAGGGTTTACAAACTTTCAAGCAACACTGCAGTGCTAACAGACTGACATTACAATTTGTAAATCTGGACAGAAATAGGTTGATTTTGTTATACTGCTTTACTTTGACCCAAATGATACAATTCTGGACAGAAGATACCTTGTAAGGCGTTTGGAGCATAGTCTCCACACTTTTTCTCTTTCTAGGTCGGTCAGACTTTCCAGGAACCTACTTCTCGCCACACTCTCCAGCTTTTATGAGAGAGAGCAGGAAAGAGAGAGAGACAGAGAGAGACTGTGCTTAGTCTGAAAAGCAGGAGGGGATGGGGCATTTTTTTTTTTTCCTGGAAATGCCTGCATAAACATTCTGTAATTGTGCTGGAGTCGATCACCATATGTTTGTTTAGCTGGTTACCATAAAAACACATACATGTTAAAAGCACATTTTACATAGATATGAGTGACCTGATTTAAGAAAGTGTACACAAACTGACACATTTAACACAGGCAACTAACTCACCAACATAGCTGATGGAGCTGAAGGTAAAAAAATGAAAACCAGAAGGGCAATTCATAAATAATTTAATAATATATACTACTATTACTACTAAAAATATATAATGTATAATAATATTATACATTTCTTATATAGAAAATAATAATCTGCCATTAGCTATGAGACTTGAGCAATAAGATGATTATTAGAATTTTGTTGAAATCCTGGAGTGCTAACCTGGAAACAAAGCAGCTCTACAAACATCTAGACCCACAGCAGCACAGTTTGTGATTTTACAAGTATCTAATGGAGCTAAAGGCAAGGTCTCTGTGCAAACCAAATCAAAAGTTCAAAACTGTCATTTAAAAATTCAAGCGAAGTGTAAGACTTTTCATGTCATGGACTACAACTGTATTCCTATCCTGCGTTCATTTTCTTACTGCACAAACACAGTCTAAGTAAATACAACAAGATACACAGAGAAGTTGGCATTGTGACTCACAGTTTTACTTCCGAGGACATGAGCGATGATGTGTTGTGAGGAATGAAGCGGTTCAGTGACACCGTGCTGCTGAAAGCACTGTGTCCACATACTGATTGCCTGCTCTACTGTAACCCTGCAATCTGCAGGAGGAACAGCAACACTGCCTCGACCGCCACATGGCGATGAGAAAGCCTGGAAAAAAGGCGACACAGGGTTTTTGCTTATTCATTCAAGAGAAATTTACAATAACAAAAAAATATAAATAAGCAGCGTGTTTGTACCTTTACTAATGTCACCAGTGACAGTGCATACATTTTAATGTAGTCTTACAGTCATATTGTTAGTCATATAATCATGATACTCAAAAAAATCATTTGCCATTATTTTTTTCTATTGTACATATTTACTGCTATTCAAATAGCTACAATGCAAGCTGAGCAAGCCTCTCCCTCACCCTCTCTCACACACACTCACCCTCTCTCACACACACTCACCCTCTCTCACACACACTCACCCTCTCTCACAC
>JAUZST010002611.1:0-17883 GCA_034779995.1 Parotocinclus haroldoi | reverse complement strand
GTGTGTGTGTGTGTGTGTGTGTGTGTGTGTGTGTGTGTGTGTGTGTGTGTGTGTGTGTGTGTGTGTGTGTATAAAGGCTATAATTCTACCCCACCATTGCCTGGGTGTTTAACTCTCCCTACCTGTTCATGTTTAAGGCGCTTGTTACAGTCCCTATATATACACAATCCAGAAATGCTACTGGTGATTTCATTTCTATTCATAAATACTACATGACTGACGGACAGATGTTGACAGACGTTCTCTGAAACACTCATTGAGCTTCTGGGCAATCACAGAAAATATCTACATTTGGATGGGCTGTAAGAATTCCTTCGTCTCATGAATTAATAGCTCAGGATGGGCTATACTGCTTAACAGAAATGTTAGCGTTTAGCTCTGCTCTTACTCTCCTCCTCAGTGCGAGATGAAGGACATCGAGGATGAGGAGCGGCGCTACTCTCTCTTCCTGGAGCTGCTGGAGTCGAGTCGAAAGTGGGAGGAGTTTCAGCATCTCGTGATCCTCTTACAAGCCTGGCCACCAGTGACTGACAAGAGCCGGTATTCATCAGTTTGCGTATTTTCTTTCTTTTCTACTTTTGCTGCTTTCTTTAGTAATTTATGACCTCCATGCTCAGATTAATCCCTGCTTGTCCTGGTTAGGCCCACCCGGGGGGTGGGGGGAGGGGGCGAGCTTATCCCGGTACTCACTGGGCATGGGCCACTTGACCCTTGCAAGAGTCTTGCTCAAGGACCAACACTGCCCTTTTGGCGGCTGTGGGATTTGAGCATAGGACCTTCTGGGCACGGTACTTTAACCACTGTGCCCCCCCAGTCCCTTTTGCTTCCTAATAGGGGTGGGCGATATGGCCCTAAAATAATATTACAATATTTTAAGGTACCTTTTGGATAACGATGTATTTGGCGATATATTTTATGAAGTAAACACGTCGGAATATCACGATATAAATGTTTTGTATCGTAAAAAAATATTCCTGTACGATCGCCAACGATACGATATGACACGCCCCTACTTGCTAGTCCATTATCTTAACCTGATGTAACTCCAGAGACCCTGGGTATTTTTGTCCAGCTATTTGTCAGAACATCTGATTACGCCTCATTACCTCATTTTTTATTTTTTTTTACTTACCATTGAATTCATTGTGCATCTTTCAAGCTGTTTAATCATAAATCCACAGTTTTTCTCAGTCAGTGGATTTGAACACAAATGTGCGCTGATTTTCCTGGCGTTGGTGCAGCGTTGGAGCAGCTGGTGTTATTTCTGCTCCGATAACCTTAAGGGTTGTGATCTTTAAATTCATCTCAACAGCAGGCTGTGCAAAGATGAAAAGATTCCATTTTTGACCCAGCTCATTCTGCTCAGGCTCTTTATTTCAGCACCCCCTGGACTGGGACGCCAGTCGACCTTTTTGGAGAGCGGGTAGTTTTTAGCTACAGTAACTGTATATAGTGTAATAGCTCTGAATCAGAGGTTTATTGGAAGATTCAGAAGGTCGAATCCTGGCTTCACCGAGCTGTCACTGTTCTTTCTGAACTACATAAGTGATGTTCAGCTGCTAAGCTCTGTCATAGCTCCTTCAGGATTTCAGCTTCAGTTGCTTTTTCAGAGCTGTTATACATGTGCCAGACTTTTTTTTCTTCCTCTCTGACGTCCTGTTGTAATTGGCTTGATTTTTCCAGACTGGATTCCGAGCTGAACCCCTGGGTTTGTGTGACGTCAGCCATGCTCACATGCTGCTCTTCAGCATCGAGCCTCAACGTCGGGGATGAAATACTGTCCGTGTGCCGCTCGCTTTACCCCACCAAGCACAAACTGAACCCGCAGGTACGTGAAGTGCCGTGTGTACTGGTGTACGGTGCGCTAGGTTGGATCGGATAAGTTAGTTTGGAAAAATTAGCTAAAGCTAAGCAACAAGGACATTTAAGGAGGTTTTAGATATGAATGTGAGTTTGGGAATTTGGGGCCATATTAAAGCAGGTAGCAAAGGATACAAGAGCAGTCCATTTGGTACATTTTTTTTTTCTTTGAATTAGAATTCGAATACGAAATAAGAATTGTTGCCACTTATAAACCCCATTTCTTAGTCAGAAAAACGGGCGATTGACATTCGTGTTGAAATTAATCTGTATAACTATACCAGTATGAGCCGTTTAATGTTCCCATTATGGGTCTGACATTACCATAGTCGCACAGTGCTTTGTTCCCACTGTAACGTAAATATAAAGTGTGTTTTCACTTATTTTAAAATGTATAAAAAGTTCGAAATAAATACAGGATTGTCAATCATCGGATTTCTACTTCTTAACCGGACAGAAATCTGACAGAAGGATGTGACAGAAAGTTCATACTTCATTACTACATAGTTAAATTCCTATTTTCTCGAGCATCAAGTGCATATTATGGGATACTGAGTCGTCACAAAGTGTTTGATGGCAGCTTTGCTGTCTTTAATTCCGTGGCGTGTTTTATTCGTGGGTTGCCAGATCCCAAGGGAAAAAGGACTCGCAGGTCGAGTGGGAAAAATAGCCCAAATAAAACCATGTCTTCAGAATACACGGACCTGGCAACCGTATCGGACAACAGATTAGTGTGCTGTATACATGACAATTCAAATAAGCAGATAACTCCAGAAATCCGACTATGATGAGTAAAGTTGCTTTGAATGAGTGCATGTAAGCGTACTCAATGAAAACAAAGAAACCTTTGAGTTTCTATAATAAATAGGACTGAAGTTGAGTTGTGAGGTTTACTTTTTTATTTCCTTAATAGTCCCAATTAGATATTAGATATGCGATGGCAAGTCCAATAATGTCAAGAGAATTGGGCAATAGGTATCTCGAGGTTTAGCGCAGACAGAGCCAACATTCGGAGAGAAAAGAAAACATGTTTACTTGTTACAGTGAAGATATAAAAGCACCGAGACCTGACAAGACCGGTCATACGCAAAAAACTGTCGTGATGGAATACTGGTATCATGTTGTCATGCTGCACCTCCCAACAGGAAATTAGTCTTTCTGTCTGTCTGTCTGTCTGTCTCTCTCTCTGTCTGTCTCTCTCTCTCTCTCTCTCTCTCTCTCTCTCTCTCTCTTAGTGTATCGGCCATATCTCATCTCTGCTGTTGAATGGTGGGCTGAAGCTGGCCGCTCTGAAGCTGATGGCTGACAGCAAAAATGAGCATCTGCTCAATCTGACCCTGGAACAAATCAGAACCATCTCCACTGTAAGTTTCCCCTCTTTAGTTCGGTCCACGTTCCTTAGGCAATCAAATCTCCAGCGTGCTTCACTGTGACTCAGTTGTTTGGTCAATAGGATTCCTTATCTGGCAGAAGATTAAAAAAGTGCTTGTGATCCACATGACCTTGGTCTCTAGTCGTACGGTGCTTAGAAAAAAAACGTTGTGCCAATCTGAAATGGCCACTTTGTTATATCTGACTGTCTGTAATCGGTTTTTAAGCAAAAACGATAGTCCCCTACAATTAGAAGAAGTTGCCAGAAAGAGAGGTTTCACATTTTAAACAAAATGTTCTGTTACGGCTTCAAGTCATAAATGAACTTATTACTGGACTAAATTCAAAAATGCTTTCCAAAGTCACATTTATTTCTATAAGCACCATCGACAGTGGAACGTTGTCGCAAAGCATTAGAATTGGACATCGTTTCCTGTTATCTAGGAAATCTTTAGTTGCTTAGATCGACAGGTTTACAGGAATAGTTTAAAGATTAAAGAAACTGAATCTAAATGTTAATATTTTGATTTAGAGAACATGGTTTTGAAAAAATATGAATTACACCAAAGTGTGCACTAATAAATTAGACATGGCGTAACATTATGAGGAATATAATGGAGAAAAATAGCTACTTTTATATAACACTAGGATAAATAAATGTAAGTAACTTAAAAGACATTTTCAATAATTATTATTAGCTAAGTGCTATTTTAAATTGAGAAACAAACAAACAATGCATCTGGCAGCATGGCGTTTGATGCTGCCCTCTGGCGTTCAAAAAATGCAATCGCAATAGATGGCATGAAATACCGAACGCGTCGCCGGCGTCACGATGCACATCGAGTTTGCATGGCGGGGCCATCTGTCACGATGTGTCGTTAGATCCCCAATGATTAGATAAAGTTTGTTTTTTTGTTAATGTGAGGAAAGGATTCTAAAATGGGACATTCGCTGTGGATAAGCCGTGTGGGATTATGAAGGAAGACTGGTAGTTTCAGGAGTCGAGTCTAAAGAACGGAAGGCCATTTGGCTGGACGTTAAAGCAGGCTTTAGCGGAGACATTTAAGCAGAGCGTCTGCTCGGCCGGTGTGGAATCAGATAAGAAGTGTGACGGACTCAGCAGCTCTATCATTGGTTTCCTTTGCTAACTGCAGGTCAGATAAAAGCGTGTAGCCTCAGACGATATAAGCCTTACAGCCAGAATAATAGCCCCCTTAATCTGGACCGATCTCGCTCCCCGTGCTACGTTTTAAAACGGAGTGCTGGTAAAATGTGCCTCGCAGGCTGTTTTGAATAGCACTTAATCTCTACCTGCCAGACTGGATCGAGTAAAATGTAACAAATGGCGAGGCATGGATTTTTATCAGCGACTCCAACGCTCCGCTTTTCGGCTGCATTGCAGGATTTTCAATCTGCCCGTATTGTTTGTGCTGTGTGGAAGTGTTGGTGGGTGTCTGTTCACTTCCTGTGCTGCTGCGCTCAGGACTCGGTGTACCTGAGTGATTGACGGTGTGTGCTTTTTTGACGGGATAAATTGGGTTTTTTTTTGTTTTTTTCGGAGGTGCACCAGCCCGCTCTGCTGAAACGCTCACACACAGCACTGCTGATTTCTTATTGCCTTCCATATTAGCAATAAATGCTACTTCTTAAATCCTCTGTCACTGATGGACGAGTGGATACGGTTAGTGCTGCACAAAAAGCTTGGAACGGTGCGTCATGGCCATCGAAACGGCAATTCTGCAATCTGAGAGGTGAAACCCTGCTTTACTGTACCGTCGTAGCACAGTGTACTAACGGTAATCAATAATTAATTCTTAACAGAATCCCAATTGCCTTCAATTCTTAATTCCCACTTAAATTAAGTTAAACTTAAGTTGGGTGGGTGTGGGTGGGTGTGGGTGGGCCGGTGGGTGGGTGTTTGTGGGTATGGGTGGGCCGGTGTGTGGGTATGGGTGGGCCGGTGTGTGGGTATGGGTGGGCCGGCGGGCGGGTGTGGGTGGGCTGGCGGGCGGGTGTGGGTGGGCGGGTGTGGGTGGGCCGGTGGGTGGGTGTGGGCGTGGGCGTGTGTGGGCCAGTGGGTCGGTGGGTGTGGGCGTGTGTGGGCCTGTGGGTCGGTGGGTGTGGGCGTGTGTGGGTCGGTGGGTGTGGGCCAGTGGGTCGGTGGGTGTGGGCCAGTGGGTCGGTGGGTGTGGGCGTGTGTGTGGGTATGGGTGGGTATATGTGGGTATCGGTGGGTGGGGGTGGGTGGGTGTGTTTGTGTGGGTGTGGGTGTATGGATTAAGCGGAGGAGAATGAATGAATATATTATACTGCTCATAAAAATTATGGGATATTTTATTATGGAATTCTAATTTAGGTTTTTGAAATGTACCCTAAGTTTGTGAGCAAAAAATGTACAAAAGTACTGTGTACTGGATGCAAGTTTTTAGTAGTGCTGTCAGTAGACAGGTCATGTCCGAGAACTGTGTTCTCTCTAACGGTGATATTTAATCCGCCAGCAAACAGATCATTGAAGTAGATCACCTAGAGAAATATCAAGAGTCTCTTTGGAAATTTGGGTCAGTTCAGTAGTTCAGCTTGCCTCTTCTGCTGTAATGCATAGGAAATCTGGACGTCGATGTAGGACTGTAGGACTGTAAGCGATTCTGTTGTGATTGTGAGGTCCAGCACAGAGGAGATGTTTGACAGCGAGTGCATCAGTTCTTGTTTTGTTCAGGCCCAACTTCAGGTAGTGGGTTGCTATCCAGGAGCCGATATCCCAAAGACAGCTGGATATCTGCTGTGAACCCTGGGAGGTGTTTGGGGCCAAAAATAAGGAAATACTGCTGAGATGAAAAACTCAGCGGGTGCAGAGAGAAAACAGGAGTGAATCATGTACTGACCCTCGAGAAACCAATATGATCGAGGCTAAAGGATGATGAAGCTGTGAGCTAATAAAACATTTATAAAGGCTTCTATCAACAATCGTCACTGGTCATAAAGTCTATTTGTTTTAACCCATTTTGATGTAAGGATGATTTTGGTTATATAGACATGTTACTGCATCATCAACTGCATGTTAGAACTGGCATTTATATGAGCTTTCTATTGGCTCAATGTAACCTTAAATGTTAAAACTCATTTATCAATCACAGAGGATGCAGATGGAGTAGGAAACTCCCAATGGTATTTCCAAACACTCTTTTAAAATACGCCCCATCTACGCTCGTTCCTGCCCTTGCGCCCCGAGTTCCCGGGTGGGCACCGGCTGGGCCGTGCCCCCGTGTGAATTGGAATAATGGTAGACAATGGATGGATGTTTTAAAATGTGCATACAGGAATGCGGCGAATGCATTAAGCAGCGTTCGCCCAGCGATCAAGGTACTGGACTCTGGACCTGATGGTCCAGGGTTCAAATCCCACCTCTGCCAAGCTGCCACATTTGGATCCTTAAACAAAGCTCCTAACCCACGATTGCTTGAATTGTAAGAATATATGAGTTGTAAGTCGCTCTGAATAAGGGCTTCTGCTGAATGCCGTAAAAACAGGTTATTGACCAATATGGCTGTATGCAAACAATTTATAAATGCGTCAGAAAACGGGAGTGGATCGCTTCCGCCTACGCAGCATCCGATGTCTAAACTGTTGTACGTAACACTTAACCCAGGAAATACACAACACTGTGGTTCTTCCGTTCCTGAAGGATTTTGCACCTTATTGCGTTTTACACTCATCAAATCCACCTGTTCAAATACATGTCAGCATACAGAACAGGCACACAGTAACGTCTAAATCTAAACGTCCACTGCAGAATACGAACCTAAATAAACATACCTCGCTGGCTGCACACAACCAAGAGGGAATGAGTCTTAAAGAAACACTTATTTCCAGAACAGGCAATGCATCTTTTAAACACTTTAGTCCTTTAAATAGGACTGATGCGTGTATTTAATGTAGTATTCAGTATTCCAGAAAGTCTATTAAATTACAAATATGTCAAAATTATCGTGTTTTTATTGATTCTATGCTTTGTATCACATTGATTTGTATTCAATACGTACGAATGTAGGTGTTGAAAAACTTTTATTTGGGCGTCGGGAACGGATAAATATATACTTTAATTCTTTTTTGGAAATTAGATTCCGACTTTGAAAGGCCTTCTGGAACCAATTAAGTTTGAATTTTGAGGTCCCAAAGTTGTTTCGATGAGGCTGTTACATTCTGAACGCTTCTCTCGTCCATCATTCAGTTTAATGCTCTGATTATTTATTTATTATTTATCTAACCCTGTTTCCAGAGACGTAAAAGTGCCTTGAGTGGTGCTGTATCCCTCCTGGGATAAGCTTCATTGTCCTTACTCATTGATGATTTAGTTCATGGTTAGTCCCTCTCCTGACCACTGTCTTTAGGTACTAACGACTGCTGACTGAAGGCCACTCCATAAAGCTACACCATCACCCGTGTTTTTCGTATTTCACAACAGCCGTCACTGCCGTGTGATTATTGTAGTTATTTGTCTTTCATAAAAGCAAGATCGGCAGCAGGCAAGCTGCATCTGATGCGCAGTGTTCTGGAACGGCTCGTAATGAGTTTAGTACCTTCCACTAGAAGCGGTGCCGTTCGGTACCGGAAAGAGCAGCGTGATTCTGCTATTAAGCATACGTTCGTTAAGACCGTGCTTTAATTAAAGCCAGAAGGCCTGAATTGAAGACACCTTGGTAATTCTAGGTGGAACATCGTTCAGCTGGAGCGCAGCTTACACGGATTCTGTCGTGTTTTGGGAGCCGTTTACCCAAGGTGCCGTGTGTGACGCGTTACAGATGTGTCATTTGTTAGGAAAAAGCGGGTGGAAAGGCTCATAAGTGGGAAATGATCTTCAGTCAGAGTGATGAATGAGTGCAGAGAAACCACGCGAGCGGGAGGACGGCACTGTGCCGATCTGAAATCTATCGAGCGCAGGCATACGTTCAGTCTCGCACGAGACGAGATAAGAGCAGAGTGCTAACGAAGGGACGGAACGCCAGCAAAACTCTCCCGTGTCAACTTCATTTCCTGTCTGCACCGGAGAAGCTCGGTCTGTCTTTCGCCATCTCTGCGGACGTGTGGGATATCTTTTTCTCCGCCTGCACGTACCTCTCAGTCTCTCACCCTCAGTTCAGTTCACTGCTTTATTTACGTGGTTGTACTCGGTTACGCAGTGTTTCTTACATTTATTTTCATTTCCTTGCAGACAGTATCAACCTGAGAGAGTTTGTTTTTCTTTCCAGTCAAGTTTTCATTTTTTAATAAACACCCGTTCCTGCATTTGAAGCCTGCAACACATTCCGAAAAAAAAGTTGCGACAGTGCCAATTTAGAGCTGGTAATAAATGTAAATAATGCTGAGGAAAGACTGAGTTATTCATTCATTCATTCATTTATTCATTCATTATCTTCTGCTTAATCCACACGGGGTCACAGGCCAGGCAGTGCCCACCAGGCAACTCTGGGCGCAAGGGCAGGAACAACCCTAGACGGGGCGCCAGTCTATCGGAGAGGCTGAGTTGAGTTATCGAGGAGCAGAAACGGGAAGAGGATCTCCAGTTTGTCAACAGACGCATGAGGTTTAGTGAAATGGTCAAAAACAACGTATCTTTAAGATTGGAAGGGCCATTGTAGAACAGGAGCACCTGTATATCTATCAATGTTCTCCTCTGTATCTGGGGATGAGCCAGCCTCGTTAAAGCAGATTAGAAAGCTGTCGAAAAGCCTTTTTTCGTATTTGAAGCAGTGTTGCTTCATCATGCTTCATCATTCATCGTTCTTCTTGTCTCCTTAGCCACTTCTGCCTTTGGATTCTCATCGCATTGCTTTTTCTTTGTCCTCCAAGTTATCAAGAACGCCAGAAAATCCGCAGTTCAGGGTTGACAAATATGACGGAAAGACAGAATTAATGACAACTAATAATGGAGAAGGCGAATCACATGCATGTATCAGCATGGTTCCCCCAATAATGCGATTTAATTATTATTATTGTTATTATTGTTATCGCATGGCATAATATACAATGTTAGTTATGCTAATAAGTGCTTAAAGTGGCTTGTCGTCGACAGTTCCAGTTTCTCTGAATTTGGCTATGAGTGATGTCACAGTGCTGGGTCATCAGGGTCATCAAGTCCAACTTCAGTTACCTGCGATGAACCACAAAGTTTGTGTGTTGATAACTTTGAAACCAAATCTGATTGCGGGAGTCAATTTCTGAGACACTTCTAGTCTTCTTTGATATGCTACATGACCACCTTAGCATTGGAAATACGCACCCTTGATCCAATATGGCGGCTTTCAAAGGAAGGCCAGTTTCGTGAAATAGCATGGTCAAATGGACAAACTGCCCCCCATACCCCACCCCCCCACCCATCTAATCTCCATCTAATCATCACATGACGGACCAATGACAGAATCGCCGATCGTCCCACAGTGCCGCTTCTTCTGGAGCTCCTTATATTGGGTGGGCGGAGGGATCGAAACCCAGGAGTGGATCCTTGGCCATTTAGGATTCTGTTGCCTGGGTGCCCTGATTGAACTTGGAACAGAGCCGATATAAAACGCTGTTGATACACAGCCGCAGAGGCCCAGTCCTAGGCTGTAAGTGAGCTGTGTGGAGTTGCATGTTCTCCCCATGTCTGCGTGGGTTTCCTCTGCATACTCCAATTCCCTCACACATTATCATTTATATAGTGAGCCTGATGGGTTATATTAATTCAGCAGCACTCTATTGATCTCAATTACTGCTGCAGAATGTCTACTCTCATTTTGCTGCCATCTGTCTGCTGTGCTGATGTCAGCAATAAATCTATCCCTCTCGGCTCATTCTGAGCCCGATCCCATTTCTGAGGCTTCTCTGATTTGAGCATGAGAGGGCAAAGCGAAGAGCTTTAAAGAGGTTATTATTAATGCACGTATTGATTCAGTCATTATTTTTAGAGTGATCAGTCAAGCCATGTCTGGGATCTTTCTTCAAATCCATTCTGCGTAAATTAATAACACAGTCAATTGTGCTTTTGAAGCCTTTACTGAATGCATCGATTAGTCATTTACAGTTGAGTTGAAAAAGTTTGCTAGCTGCTTAGCTCTTAAACAGCAGATTTAAGGCCCTGCCACAGCATTTCACTTGATCGTCCCTAGGGATTCATCGATACCGGTATCGGGTCCGATACTGTGCTCGTCTACACGTACTTATACAATTGCTATTACTGCCTCTAGGCCACCCAAGAGGGTCGGCTCCCTTTTCGAGTCTTTTGTAATCCCGAGTTTCTTGCTTCTATATTCAGGGAGTTTTTTCCTTGCCGCTTTCGTCCCCTAGACTTGCTCATTTTGGGATTGGCCTTTTAAGATAATGTAATATTGTAAAGCTGCTTTGATTTGCAGCAACATAACGTTGAGCAGGTAGGTCAAGAAGCAATGTTAGCGGTTCGGAAATACTTTTGCAAATGTGAGTGTTCAGCCTAACTCATGCAAGCACATGATGAATATTTCATTTTGTTATGGTCAGAAAGTGAGGAGCAGCCTACGAGTAAAACGCGTAGTAAAAGCCACTGGAAGAACTAATAAGGTTATCATACTCATATCGGTACTCGGTATCAGAAATTACTCAAATGCAGCTACTTGTACTTGGTATGACAAAAAAAATGTCTTTTGCTTTGAACCATACCGTTTTCCTTTTTTCGTTTTGATTTGTGTTGCATCATCTGCAACTTCTACCTCTAAAATAATTTTATTGTACCTTCAAACACTGGAAGCTTCTCAAGCATTGAGCCAGCAAGAAAGCCCCGCCCTACATTCTCCCACCACCAGGTTTTACAGCAGGCAGAGCTTTTTACTCAACATCTCAACAACTCTTCGTTCTTTGTATTTCCAGCAGTTTTACATATCAAGTTACTGTTTTTATTTCCTTTTTTTTACATTTACATTTCCAGCATTTAGCAGACGCCCTTATCCAGAGCGACTTACAACTCATAGTCTTACTATGCAAACAATTTGTGGGTTAAGGGTCCGTGCTCAAGGACCCAACTGTGGCAACTTGGCAGAAGTGGGATTTGAACCCTGGGCCTTCTGGTCCAGTTCCTTAACCGCTAGGCTACCACAGTCCCAGTTTTTTGTTAAGGTTTTGAGATTTCAGTGGCTTTATCAATAGGCTTGTTTCGTCCATAAAGTTCTTCTACATAGGTCTTATATCTTTGTAGTTCAGTTAGGAACTTGGTTGTGCTGAAGTTATCAGCCTGGAGGTTCAGATGCTTTTTAGGACATGGACCGGACATTTATTTTAAACTGCACTTTTGATTTGTGTTTACTATTATGACTTGATGATGAAGACTGAGGAAAACGTTTTGTCTGCATCTGAATTTGATATCAGCCAAAAACACCTCATGCGCTGTAGATCTTAAAAAGGAATATCAGTGGATAAGTGGCTCATTAAGCCCCAGGGAAGCTGAATCTGTAATGACTTTAAGTAGGTCAGGGTTGGTATTGAGGTTGTCACTGTTGTAAACAACTCGCTTATCCTCAAGTCTAATCTGAAGGCATCGTTTTCCACACCTGGTAATTAATTAATGACGGCTACTCTCACTGCACTTATTTATCATAGTAGGTGAAAATGCGTCTAGCGGTTAAGATACTGGATTATTCACCACAAGGTCCAGGGTTCAGATCCCACCTATGACAGTGTGACACTGTTTGGTTCCTAAATAAGTCCCTTAACTCACAGTTGCAGGGATTATAAGGTTGTATCGCTTAAGTAAGTTGCTTTATTTAAGGGTGTCTAATGATTAATGGCTTAAAGTAAACGTTAAATGGGTTACATTGAGTAAAGGTATTAACGTTAAAACATAGCTCATTCAGGACATTGTTTAACTGTGGAAGATCTTTCCATATTTGAACCTCAGATCCAAGCTGTTTCCCAATCAGATTTTATTTAACCTTTACCATATCGAGCTCTAAACCCCGGTTGGGCTTAAAACATGAAGGTCAGGAGGTAAAGTTACAAAGCCTAATGGACGAGCACCCTGACTGGGATCAAATTCTACAACTACACCCAGCAAATTCCCGGATAGGCTCCAGATTTTTGGTTTTCGGATTTTTGCTGGCAATTTAACGAATTAAGATTAAAAAAAGCAAAGCCTAGCTCACAGATACAAAGTTCAACCCGAGTGCTGTGCCGACAAATTTGAGTTCCTGTCAAAGCAAGCAGACCTTGTGAGAGATCGCCACCCTGCCACAGAATCGGGGTCCCCTCTCGCCAGTTCATGGTGCTGTCAAAGATGACAGATGGACACAGCGAGCTTAGTTCGTTCCTGTTTTAGACGTCTGTCCAATGCCAGTAACATGGGGACCTTTTGGTTAAAGTACTGGACTATGAACCAGAAGGTCCAGGGTTCCGATCCCACCTTTGCCAAGCTGCCACAGCTGGGTCCCTGAGCAAGACCCTTAACCCACAATTGCTTGGATTGTAAGACCGTATTAATTGTAAGTCGCTCTGGATACGGGAGTCTGCTAAATGCTGTAAATGTGAACAAAATGGACGGGTCAACTGTGATTAGCTGTAGAGAGGCAATCGCTCGGCCTTCTCGCTCGGCCTTCTCCCTCGGGACAGGTGTTCTGACCGTAGAAGTAGAGATGATGTGAGACTGGGGAATTGTGCAAACTTTGGGAAAACTTTGTTCCCTCTAAATGTTGTTCAAAAACTCAATGTCATTTGATCAGTGGTGCCAAAGGGCAAGACTAATGTTTTGTGTTTCCTAGGGCTTGAAGGAGATGCCATGTAGATACAAGATGTACACTTTAGGACTTAAAAAGGGATTTTGTAGTGGGAACGTATCGCTTTAGACGTTCTCTTGATCGTTCTTGTTTACTGCCTCCTGCTCACACTGTCTCAGCATCTGTACTTATTTTTCTGTCTGTCTCTCCTTCACTTTCTCTCACTCTCACTCACTCACTCACTCTCTCTCTGTCCATCACACTAACACAACCAGTCTCTCCTTGTTTTGATTATGGCTAGTTACACAATCCTCCCAAGTGTGTCAGCATATATATGATATTATGCATTATGTATTTTTAGTCCTCACCTCTCTCTCTCTGCCTCTCTTTCTGCCGCAGTTGTTTGCATTAATGAAATCACGGGCCAGCACCGGTCCATGGACGGACCAAACGAGCTTTATGATTTAAATGATAAAAGAAAGGCAGACATGCATCATTTATGAGTTGCCAAAGACTCTGTCGTTGCAAATATACCCTGCTCTGGAAGCCAGCCGCGGTGTGTGATACATTTTTAATGGGACCATCTTGCACTCAAAACACTCACACACACACACAAACGAGAGCTGGGTGAAGTGTGAAAAATAATCAAGATATTTTGTTGTGTGAAAATAACAGTAGCTGATTGCATGATCTACGTGATAGATGGGTGGCGTCGGGTGTTATGTTTTTTTTCCTTTGAATGCTCAAAGTTTGGTCGTTTATTTTGGTTGCAGATTCAATGTGTTAAGGAAATGGCAAAATAATGGCCAAAAACATGGCTCTTTGTATCTTAAGGGTATAAAACTGAGATCAAGTCAAGGCTCTGTGCAAATCCGCTAACGTCTGCATGCATCGTAGAGCATTTCTTTATTGCCTATTTGAACAGAATTTAAGCAGAACTAACCTGTTGGGAGGTGGAAGTCTCTCAAAACCTGTTGGGAGGTGGAAGTCTCTCAAAACCTGTTGGGAGGTGGAAGTCTCTCTGAACCTGTTGGGAGGTGGAAGTCTCTCAGTACCTGTTGGGAGGTGGAAGTCTCACAAAGCCTGTTGGGAGGTGGAAGTCTCACAAAGCCTGTTGGGAGGTGGAAGTCTCTCTGAACCTGTTGGGAGGAGGAAGTCTCACAAAGCCTGTTGGGAGGTGGAAGTCTCACAGAACCTGTTGGGAGGTGGAAGTCTCTCAGAACCTGTTGGGAGGTGGAAGTCTCACAAAACCTGTTGGGAGGTGGAAGTCTCACAAAGCCTGTTGGGAGGTGGAAGTCTCTCTGAACCTGTTGGGAGGTGGAAGTCTCTCAAGGCCTGTTGGGAGGTGGAAGTCTCACAAAGCCTGTTGGGAGGTGGAAGTCTCTCAGAACCTGTTTTCTTGCTCAGAAGTAAATAAATGTTTTCGTTTTCTTCACACAGGGAATGTACGTGTCATTAGCCAGCTGTGAAAGCACTGTAAGGTGACACTTAATAAGCTTTTTTTTGTTACGTGAATATGTGAGCTCTAAACCTGCTATTGAGTCTAAAGGCGTCTCACACTTCTTCTTTTATTCAAACCTTTCACCTATTTCAGTTCTCACACCAAAACAGTAACACACAACTGTTGCCATGTTGCCCAGTAAGGACAAGATTTATCCATGCAAACACATGGTATATATACAAGGCAACAAAATAGTGCTAATAAATGACTAAGTTTCATCGTTTAATGCTTTTGATTAATTTCATAGCCTTTATCCCCTTTCAACTTTACATATTTGTACTTTGTTCCGAACTATTGTTACTTAGCAGTGTTACAAACCATGTTGTATTAAATCAGTAGAACATTAGATTGTGTTATTGCGAATAACATCACGGCTAGTGCCTTAGACCATCATAGCCACTGGTGGTAACACGCTCCCCCTTTTAACCTTTTTAAATGGTTTATTAAAACAGGAGTGTCGACTGTAGATGTTACTCTTATTTTATCACAACACTGCTAAATGTTTTTGCCCATTCCCGTTTGTTTTTGTTTGTTTTTTCTTTCCCAGGAGTCAGTGCTGATATCTGAGTAGATCATATTATCTGGTTCTAATATGCACCACCACACATTCCCACAGGGGCCAATATTGGTGACCATTAATCGGGTAATCAGTTGGAGCACTGCTTTTAGCTTTTTTGTCATCATGCACCAACATGTATGGAAGCTTGTTGTTCTGCACACTTTCAGACGTGCTGTAAACGTTTTCATATTGTGCACATGCTTTCTTATTTAAGTGCCCCGTGAGAGGCTTTTTGGAGTAGACCAATGGCTTTTTTTTTTTTAAGACACTGAAATATTTATAAGGGAAAGTGGGTGAGATTGAGACTTGTGATCATGGAGGTGTTTTTAGGACTAGGCCGGCCACAAATGATATGGCTCTTTATGCTTAGTCATTTTCACCTGTGGTAATAAGGAGATTCTCACCACTGGTTTTCTTATCAGTTAGCTGCAATGTCATCGAGGTTACGGAAGGTAAAGCAGGTAAAGTCTTTCTTACTGAACGTTTTAATACAGTACCTGCAAAACGTCTTCAGTCCCTAAGGCGTTTCATGCGAGTTTTTCACGATTGACTCAGATGCTGATTTAACTGGACTTTTAATTCCAACGAAATGAAAGGGAAAAAAAAAAAAAGCTTTTTAGTACTTGGATTTTTAGCATTCAGGCACAGCTTCATGAATTGTCATTTTTATGCAATTGTATTATTTCTGTATTTAAATACGGTCAACACGCAAAAATGTTCAAGTTAATACCTAGGAAATCTTTCTTGCAGCGTGGGTGCATAAATGGAAAGTGCAAAACACCTTTTACTGTTTCACAGCAGGTTGTTTCTAGCACTTTTCCTTTTAATTAACTACCGAATTTAACAAAAGTGGAGGTTTCTTGCTGATGGGAAGAAAGGCGAAGGTAGATTTAGAGTCGGAACCGTAGAATTAAATCTGCCACTGTTGGTTCCTTGAGCAAGGCCCTTAACTCACACTCGTTTGGATGTTTGCGTTTGATTCGCCCCGGATTAGAATGTCTGCTTAATGTGAATGCAGACAAGAAGCCATTTGGAACCCCATCTATCGAAGGATAGGGTTCTAAAATGATTGCTCAAACAAACAAGGTTTTTTCCGGAGATTTTAGGATACGGTGTCTGTGATACGGAAACCAAAATGTCTGGGTAAGATGCCGTGTCTAATAGGGAAAATGCAAAATGATGAATTTTACATGCAATTTATAATGACTTGGCGAGCATAGCCGTGATGCAAAGGTTAGCTTTGTCACATCACCGCCCCTGAAACTGGGGTTCTGTTGCCTACCGAGTCCTGGTGGTTTAGGGTTGGTTCCTGCTTTGTTCTGACGGTAAGGATGTTTTTTACATATTTACATATTTTAAGCCAGTCATTAAAAATTTAAACCAAGCACTGGCTGCCTTAAGCAGGCTATATTTAAGAACGGAATGCCCTTTAAGTACTGAAGAAGGCCATCAGGAGACGGAAGAGTCTATGCATAAGGCTGGTTGCGTCACCATTTTCAGGTTTATGGTGCAGGGGCAATAAGAGAGGCAGCGTTTTAAGAAAACACCCCGCTGATATGGCATGAGGGAAATGCTGAAATTGTGAGGAAAGTTCTTTTATTGTCTGATGAGACCCCAACTGAGCTTTTGCCCATTGTGCTGAGCAAAAAGTCAGGACTTAACCTGGCCATGCAAAGAATAATGAAGATAACTCTCTCTCATCTAGATAGATGTTAAGAGCTGATAAGAAACCTAACCGCCCCGAATAAGGGCTTTAACGGCATGAAATGTACATATTCTGTGTTCTGCTTAACACATAAAGTTGCAAGAAAGTTTGTAAACCCTTAAGATTTTGCATTAATTGCTCATTTTGAATGCACTCTGGGCTTCATCCACCCAATAATAGCTGGCAAACATTTGGCGAGATGCTTGATTTGGATGACAGTCCATCACTGTAATTACGGTTTTAGTCTTTTAAAATGAACGTTTTAGTTTCAGCAGTGTTTTGCAGGCCAAAAAGAGGTAATTGTGGTCAGGGGATCGTCATCAGACTGCAACAGTGACCCCTACTGGCCCTGAGATTTACTCACATGCCAATGAGAGCACTATTTGGATTGTGTTCTCCTCGATAGGCTCCGGAAGGCTACCAAAATTCTAGTACTATATATGTTTAGAAACTTTAGTCCCACACTTTGATCAAGGAAGTCACTGAATACGAAACACTTTTCTCTTTTTCTTCCTGAATCAAATCGTTCACAGTTGCCATGCTGCTTATGGAAAGCAAACTGTATTCAGATTTGGAGTTTGTTAAAAAGCTTCTCAGGTGTTTTCATGGGAACTGGGATGCAGAGCCCACGGGCTGTAAAGGATGATGAATCGTCTTAAAATTCATACACAAATTTTATCTTGTGTTATCAAGAAGACCAGTGGACTGTGAAAGCCAAGATCGATTGCCTCTGACCGAGTTTAGTATGCTGTGACAGATTGGAAATTCTGCGAATATAAAAGTTTATGAATGCGTCTATCAAATGTAGCTCCTTTGAATTCGAGGATAAATCCTGCAGCTTGGTTATCCTTTGGGACCTATCAAAGTTCTCGTAGTTAAGTCCTGCCTACTGGGAATCCATCATTGAACTGCGCTCGGGAAGATTGGTGCTTCTATTTATCTGAAGACTTTGAGGCTGAGAGATTTTCTATAAAAGGTATAAAATTGCATTAAAGTTTAATAAAGAGCTTGCTTTTGTTGAAATGACAGTAAGCATATATTTTAATCCCAGGGCAAGCAAAATTGCAATCAACGTCCTTGTTATATAGGGATATATATATATATAGTCCTTATATAGGGATATATATATATATATATATATATATATATATATACACACACACACACACACACAGTT
>JAUZST010002610.1:0-17884 GCA_034779995.1 Parotocinclus haroldoi | reverse complement strand
AAAATTTCCCTTTTTTGTAGTGTAAACAATGTGCACATTATAATATATATATATATATATATGGATTAATGGATTATGTAACATCTATAGTGCACAACAAAAACACTAAGTCTTAGAAGCCATAAATAAGATGTTTTAACAGATTACACCCCATTATTTAACGTAGCTAAATATTAATACAAAGTTAAATAAAGAAACAAATAAACAACTATATATTACTTTATGTACATAAACAAACATTGTAAAGTTCCTGTTATCTCCGTAAAAAGTTGTATGTGTCCACAAATATACTAATTAAGGAATTTTACTTCATGCAAACTAAAATGTAACTACAAAGGTATTTCACACCTCTGGCTGGAATGTGGAAACTGCCTGATACCACTGTGTTTGTTTCAGATAGAGGTTTTAAAATTGCTTTGACCCTCCACCTTTGTAAAACTACAGGCCAGTCAAAAGACTATAGGCTGCAAGTTTTGCAGTGCTCAACAGACATTCAGGACATGCAGCTATCACAATTCTGACTGTCAATTAACATGACAAATGGTGATTAACATGCAAATGTTCGGAGCTTATTTTCAAAGGAAAGTGTTGAACCTGTATTGCTGAATGTTTGCATGAGTTCAATTGCACATGCAATTTGCACTGATGTTTTAATTCTTTTCTCTTGTATGGATATAAGGTATCTTCCTCTGGATACGGGGGAAAATGTAAAAAAAAAGTACTAGCTGCACAGCTGAGAACAGAAACAACATGCAGAAGATCGTAGTGCAGTCAGTGTAATCTAATTTCACAGTTAGTTACAATCAGTTCAAACTTTATACTTGATTTGTAAAATGTATATAATTCAAAGACAGCGGAAAACTTTGTCCAACTTGTTTGGTTTACAGAAAGACACAAGGGTAAGACTGTTTGTATGATTCATGACTAGGAATTGTAAACAGAAACGTGAACAAATATTGAGTGAGCTTACTTCAGCTTTGGATGGGAGAGTTCGGGGGAATCTGAATGTTCCCAAAACTCAGACTAGGAAGTTTCACACAGAGGGATTGGTAGAATGTTTCATGTTTAGCTATATTTGAGATTTATTAGCAAGCATATTCAAGCATAATTTTCCACATAATTGTAAATCAAACTGCAAGTACCTAATCTGGAAGTAGAGATTGATGCCACACTCTGATGGCAATATCATTCTAAGAATATTTCCTAACAGTAATTTAGGTGAAAAGCACCATTTGTAAACACATTTTCAAGTTATAATTTCTTTCATTTAATTTATGTAGTTTTGTTGGTGGATATTAGCTGTTAGATGTTTAGAGAATAACTATTAGGTCATGTAGACTAAATGTCAAATAGTTTTGTTGGAGGATTAGTTTACTATAGTTAAAATGAGCCAGTTACGTTCTCCCATAGTTTTCATTTCTGTTGGTAAATGGTCAAATAAACTAATTGTCAGTCTAAGGTTATTGTTAAAGCAACAGACAACTGCATTACCAAGACAGACTTTATTACTATTAAATACTATTGGTCCAATTTTCATTGAGCTTCCAGAATGTCCATGAGAGCCTCCTGTTCAGAAAACTGCTGTAAAGATGTGCTCATTTCATCCAGCAGGTTCTCGCCTAATAAAAATCCATCAATGTCATGCAGAGTTTTTCCAATCCGATGATCAGTCACTCTGTCTTGAGAGAAGTTGTAGGTTCTGATTTTTTCTGATCTGCCTTTGGTGCCAGTCTGTTACAAGAGGGAATCAATAAATATGTCAATATATAGAAGTAAAATGCTCAAAACTGCCTTTGTTAAATTACAGAAACAAAACTGAAACCTACCCATAACTAAAACTGACATATACTGTTGTTTATACAGTGAATATCTCCACTTTAAAGATAAGCAGTGTACCTGAAGCTTACGTGTCTGGTATCTTTTATTCAGTTCCTCCTCTAGCTTTGCACTGTATAGCTTGGCCCGCAGCAACTTCATAGCCTTCTCTTTGTTTTTAATCTGGGAGCGCTCCTGCTGACACTCTGACACTGTGCCTGCAATTGCAAATTTCACAGATTTGACAATAAGGCTGAAACAAAATCAGAGGTGAGAAATAGTGCACCACATTCATGATGTTATATTTACTTCAGTGACTTTTTGTTAGTTTTATTTTAACTTGAGTTCTTTCATTGAGAACAAATCTCTTTTACTCATTTCCGTTTTCTTGTTGTTTATGTTTCTTCATTTGAAACACAGTGGCACCTCAACACTCAACCACCTCATTGAATTCACTTCTCTACACATTTTTAATAAATCTTGCTCTAAAGCCCGTGTATAGTTGGCAACACAGGGTACAAGCATAGCAGACTGCATGCTTGCACCAACTTTATGGCTTTTTTGTTTCATTTTGAGTGCGCTGATATGCAGCCCTCTAATACACCTTAAAATAAAGGCATTCATATAATAAATGATACATTAATGCAATTTTCAGCTTCTTGCGCTGCACATATAAGACTGGCTTGCACAGTACATGGCACAATTTTACCAGGCACAATTTTAAGTGATCACATTAATCACACAAACCCAAGCTGTGGGAGTCAACCGCACCAGAGCATGATGTATTTATACATGATATATTAAACTTATCGGTTCATAATACTTATTTTGGATTTGAAAGAACATATCCCATCATAAATTAGGAAGCACCCGTATAGTAAATAAAGCATATATAGGTCTTATTATTTAATGTCTTATAATATCTGATTAATTACATTTACATTATTCCATATGTGAAAAAAATGTGCTTAGTACTCGTCAAGCCTTCTGAAATTAATTATCAACGTGAAACAAGGTGCCACTTTATCTAACTATTATATGACCTCATGTATTAATGCCATTATTTTAAGACCTATATAGCGGACCACTTTTTATTTAAGGGATACATTTTTAATGAAGTAATAAATTATCAGTACTTTTACTTAGGTAAATTTGTTTGCTGTTCTTCTCTCCACCTTTAAATATGACCGTACAATTTTAGCTGGCAGCACAAGGGTAAGAGGGGGGGAAATAGGCAGGTAAATAACCCTAGACAGGGTGGTTAAAAAAGCCATTGCAGTGCATACGCACACTGGGACACTTAGAAATGCCGACTAACCTAACACATCTTCCAAATGTCTGAGGAATCCACAGTACCCAGAGAAAAACCATGCGTGTCACCCATTTGCCAATGTCCAATATGATCTTGACTTGGTGAGCTGAGAAGGGACAGAGCTAATTATTGTGCCACCCACCCATTAAAGGTGTTACACACCAAAACAATAAACCTGAAGAATAAAATGCTCAATAAAGGGAACACTAAAATAACACATCCTAGATTTCAATGAATGAAATATTCTAGTTGAAAATCTTTATTCATTACATAGTGGAATGCGTTTAAAACAAAATAATATAAAAATAATTAATGTCAATCAAAATGATTATCCCATGGAGGTCTGGATTTGGACTCATATTCAAAATCAAAGGTTAAAATCAAATTACAGGCTGATCCAACTTCAGTAAAAATTCCTCAAGACAGGTTAAAATGAGACTCAGTAGTGTGTGTGGTCTCCACGTGCCTGTATGACCTCCCTACAATGCTCCTGATCAGGTGGCATTTGTTCTCCTGAGAGATCTCCTCCCAGACCTGGATTAAAGCATCAGTCAACTCCTTGACAGTCTGTGGTGCAACGTGATGTTGGTGGATGGAACGAGACATGTGTCCCAGATGTGCTCGAATGGATTCAGGTCTGGGGAACGGGCGGGCCAGTCAATGGCATCAATGCCTTTATCTTGCAGGAACTGCCTGACACACACCAGCCACATGAGGCCTAGCATTATCCTGCATCAGAAGGAACCCAGGATGTACTGCACGATGGTCTCACAATAGGTCTGAGGATCTCATACCGGTACCTAATGGTAGTCAGGGTGCCTCTGGCTAGCACATGGGCCCTCCAAAGAAATGCCTCCCCACACCATTACTGACCCACTGCCAAACTGGTCTGGCATGACCCACTGCGTCATACCATCGTCATGGAGTCTGTTTCTGTCAGTTTTTGGCACCGCCTCTCCTGTTCTTCCTTGCACAAAGGAGCAGGTAGCGGTCCTGATTCTGGGTTGTTGCCCTCCTACGGTCCTCTCCATGTCTCCTGGTGTACTGGCCTGTCTCCTGGAATCTCCTTCATGCTCTGGACACTGTGCTGACAACAAACCTTCTTGCCACAGCTTGCATTGATGTGCCATCCTGGATGAGCTGCACTACCTGAGCAACTTCTGTTGGTTTTAGACACCGCCTCATGCTACCGCTAGGGGTGAGAGCACTGACAAAATGCAAAAGTGACCAAAACATCAGCCAGAAAGGATGAGAACAGAGAAATGGTCTGTGGCCACCATCAGCAGAACCACTCCTTTATAGGGGTTGTCTTCCTAATTGCCTCTCATTTCTACCTGTTGTTTATTCCATTTGCACAACAGCAGGTGAAATTGATTCACAATCAGTGTTGCTTCTTAACCCAGTTTTTTAATTTCACAGAAGTATCCTTGACTTGGAGTTACATTGTGTTGGTTAAGTGTTCCCTTTATTTTTTTGAGCAGTGTGTATGTTTGTATGTGTGTATGTGTGTGTATTTGGATCACCTACCAACCAGCAAGAATTTTTGCTCTCACAGACCTGTTAGTTTCTTTAAGAAACCCCTATTCCACATTCATTACTTGTGTTAAAGCGACAACTGAATTAATTATTAGAAAACTAATTCTTAGAAAATGAAAGAATCACAAGTAAATGTCAATCAATGTCACTGTCACTCTTCCTTGGTCTGGAGCTCCATACAAGATCTCTCTTTGTGATGTAAGGATGATTCTGAGAAAGGTCAAGAATCAGCACAGAACTGGAGGACCTTGTCAATGATCTGAAGAGACCTGGGTCCACAGTCTCAGAGATTAGTAACACACTATGCAACAACCCCCCTCAGAAAGAGCATTGAAGATGGGACTTCAATAGAATTCCATTGAATATGGAAATACGCACTCTCCACTATTATTGGCACTTCTTGTTAAAATATATTCTTAGGCTTAGGTGTACCACCTGCTTTTTCCAACAAGACAGCACTTACTTTTCTACAATTCCTATGTACATTGTGTAATAAATTTTCATAAATAAAAAGAGTATGATGATTTGCAAATCCTTTTCAATCCATATTCAATTCAATACACTACAAAAACAATATAATTAATGTTTAAACCTCATTTTAAATTGTAATTATTATTATTATTTTTTTTATCTTCATTTTTTACAAATATTTACTCATTTTTAATTTGATGTCTGCAAGACGTTCCAAAGAAGTTGGGACATATTTACACATAGTTACACATCACCTTTCCTTTTAACAACACTCAATAAGCTTTTGGGAACTGAGGACACTAATTATTTAAGCTTTGTACGTGGAATTATTTCCTATTTTTGCTTGATGTACAACTTCAGTTGCTTAACAGTCCAGTCTCTGCATCAATCGCGTCAATCCATCTCTGATGAGCTCAGGCCCAGAGAAGCCGGCGGTGTTTCTGGGTGTTGTTGTTATATGGTTTTTACTTTGCATGGTAGAGTTTTAACTTGCACTTGTAAATGGAGTGACAAACTGTGTTTATGGTTTTCTGAAGTCTTCCTGAGCCCACGTGATAATATCTGTTATAGAATGATGTTGGTTGTTAATACAGTGCCGTCTGAGGGATCGAAGGTCACGGGTATTTAATATTGGATTTCAGACTTACTGCTTACTTGCAGAGATTTCTCCAAATTCTCTGTATCTTTTGATAATATTATGGACTGTAGATGATGAAATCCCTAAATTCCTAGCAATTTGCATGATGAAAAATGTTGTTCTTAAACTGTTGGACTTTTTGCTCATGCAGTTGTTCACAAAGTGGTGAACCTCGCCCAATCCTTGTTTGTGAATGACTGAGCCTTTCAGAGATGCTGAACAGATGTTTTTTTTCTTTCTATTCCTTAACTTTCCCAGTCTTTGTCCTTCTCTTACCACCCTCCTCGCTGTGCATTTTGGCTAGATGCATGCATTCTCGTCCAGGCTTACATTTATTTTATAGGAATTATTAGTGGTGCCAATAATTGTTTAAAATAATTTTTAATCAGGAATTTTTTTGAGGTAAAGATTACATTTTTTTCTACAATTTTTAATCATTTCTAGTGCCAATAATTGTGGAGGGCACTGTATGTATATGGTTCAAATGTATATTTAATTTTTTTTCACCCAATTACACCTGAGTGTTAAGGAAGTCGCTTAGATGTGTAAGTGGATTGTTTTGACCCGGTGAGGAAATTTTTTTTTTGCAATTAAAAATGTTCATATTCCAGGTATTCCTCAAAAAACATGTTACTGGTATCATGTAATTAAATTTTTGTTATTTACCTTTTATACATTTTAAGCCATTCATTTGATCAATTACTACCCCAAGCTTCCGTAAGTGGGTCATTCATTTCCTATGAAATTTCATGTTTCTTATCAACAGTGAGTCTCAGGTACATATATTTTGTGGGAGATGTATTGGTCCACGAGCTATTTGGGAATCCTTTAAGTAATCCTATATACAAGGCCACTCGGGCTCTTTACCGATTTGAAGATATTCAATGACAAAAGGACTGTTCGACTGGTAACTGAACTATGGCAGCCTTTTGATATGTATGGGATCTGTTCCTGGTAAACTGCAGACAGATTTTCATCCCCAGTGATTGTGTCACTGTAGAAGAACAGCTGGTACCATTTACTGGAAGGTCCAAGTTACTACAGTACATAAATTTTTTTATTTTATTAATAATTTGTTATTTATTTTAAACTAATTTTCCTATGATTTAATATACAGTTAGTATTAGTTAGTAGATTAACATCTAGGCCGCCCCTGGAGGATGGGTCCCCTGTTGAGTCTTGGTTCCTCCCAAGGTTTCTTCCTACCATTATAGGGAGTTTTTCCTTTCCACTGTCGCCCTGGGCTTGCTCAGCTTGGGATTGGCCTTTCAGAGAATGGTTTTCTGTAAAGCTGCTTTGAGACAATGTCACATTGTAAAAAGCGCTATATAAATAAAATTGAATTGAATTGAATTGAATGCCAAACAAGGCCCCCAAGTATGGCCTAAAAATCTTCTTGATTTGTGATGCACTTATACCCTATACAATAGATTGATTGGTTTACACAGGTAGTCAACCTAGGGAAGAAGTTCAGAAAAGCCACAGTGAAAACACTGTCAAGCAGTTGTGAAGTAGATTCAGAAACACAGGGAGCACCTTTTTCACCAGTGTACCTCTTTCACAGCAACTCCTGTAGAAGGATCTTCTATTGTTGGGACTCTCCAACAAAATAAGCCAGATATCCCGCCACTTATGAAGGCTTTCAAGTTCAGGAAGGTTCACAGCACCGAGTTTGGTTTTAATGATAAGCTTACCATGGTCAGCTATGTCACTAAGAAGGGAAAAGTACTCCTGAGCACGATGCACCACAGCAAAGTGGTGGATGAACACAGTAGAAAAAAACCTGAAGTGATCACACACTACAGCAAGATGAAAGGAGGTGTAGCCACCATGGAAAAGATGGTTGGCACCTACACCTGCAAGCGGCAAACACAGAGGTGCCCCATGGTGTTGTGCTACAACATGGTGGACGTAGCCACTTCTTCATGGCTCAGCACCCTGAATTTACAAGTGGTATCACCAGTGCGTGATGGCTCTTCTTTAGTGATCTCTCAAAAGAGCTTGCAACATCACACGAGGCGCCGACTGCAAGGGTGCCCCCAACTGCAAACTCCAATCAGGGAGACAATGGCAAGGTGTAGGGGGCAAAACCCACGACTAGCCGCAAGGAAATAAGCAAACGGTGTCCACCAAAGAGTAAGAGGTGTCGGCTCTACCCAAATGATAAATCTGAAAGTCAGTAGTCAGTATGGAAAATGCAATGTACCTGTGTGCAGTGCTCACAGCCAGCTATCTCTCTCTCTCTCTCTCTCACACTCTCTCTCACACACACACACACACACACACACAATGGACGTTGATGTTGTTGTCCATTGCTGTTGTGAAATTGTCATTTTGTTGTTTTACAAATGTTTAAAAAGGTGAAAAATAAATATTGCAAACATTAAATCATTATTGTGTGGAATTGTTATTTTGAATCAAAATGACAAAAGAGACATAAAATTGTTGATTGAAACACAGGTTAAAAAACCCCACTTATGGAAGAATTTAGGGCCCTGTCACTCATGCATCTAAGGGTTAATCTGACACCAAATCATTTGAGTTACTTGTAACTTGCGAATAGTGAATACAGAAAGAAAATAAGACAGCAGTTTGCTATGTTAATTAAATTAAAACAATTGTGAAAAATTGTGTTTTTGTGGATATTCTGTTGCTTTAGCTGTTTTTCCTCCAAAGGCTGAAAGAGTCTTGTTCAACATGACATTATGGACACCATGAAGTCCCAAGAAATTTTAAAATGAAAATCACATTGCCTCTGCCAAATGGTACAACTAAGTCTAACTAACTAACTAACTAACTAACTATGTTTGCTACTTCCAGGAGGGCAGTGATCCAAAACAAATGCTCAGTGACAATGTCCACAAAATCAAGTCCACTGACTTGAATCAAAGTGAATTCAGTGAAATCCACCAGGCAGACCTGGAGAGGAGAGTCTTTAGAATAAGACCAAGGGCTCTGAAGGACATATAACACATTTTTCTCCATTAACAAACATGCCACTCAGCACAAGAAATAGTATTACTGAGAAAGCAGTTTCTGAGGTAAGTACAAGGTGATTTAGGCAAGGAGGTTTCCAGTTGACAAACTGGTAGCTATTAGTCACTAGAGCCGCAAATTTCATACACAGTTTTTTTCTTAATATGAAATGCAGAGGAATTTCACATAAGCACTTGTGTGTGTGTTTTCACAGTGCAATCTTGTTTGAAAAACCTAACTTAAAAAACTTCTACACACAGTGCTAGCTCTGATTGCAGTATTTTACAAAAACATGTAATGAACTTTGTGAGACTATTTCTATGAAAGTATTATCGTTTACCAATTACTGTACTTGTAGAAGGTTCACCCAATAATTTTTAACTTCATAACATATACATGAAGTACATCTCAAACAAATTAAACCGTTTACATGAATTGCAAATTTCTTTCCAAAGCTAAAAGTGGACCTTAATGAGCTATTGGATTCAACTAGAGAGGACGATAAAACTCATACGAGAAGGAAACACAACATCTGTGGTCAATTCAATTTAATACAATAAACATTGTCACAAAGCAGCTTTAAATTGATGCATAAATAACTGTCACAAATTGGATTCTATTATCTCTATTTCCCTAACAATGTCTATTGTAAAGTGCTAAACAAATTGAATTGAATTTGTCAGCTTTGTGTAAATTTGGTACAGAATTATATAAAACAATTTTGATGTTTATAAAAGGAAAACATATGGGTAGACCAATGAAGACACCAGAGCATCAAAATACAAACCTGATTCCAAAAAAGTTGGGACAAACTATACATAAAAACGAAATGCAATAATTTACAAATCCCAAAAACTGATATTATATTCACAATAGAACATAGACAACATAACATATTTCAAAAGTGAGACCTTTCATGCTAAATATTGGCTTGTTTGAAATTTCGTGACAGCAGCACATCTCAAAAAAGTTGGGACGGGGCAAAGGCTGGAAAAAGAACTCATTAGGTCAGTTGGCAATAGGTCATTAACATGACTGGGTATGAAAAGAGCATCTTAGAGTGGCAGCGGCTCTCAGAAGTAAAGATGGGAAGAGGATCAGCAATTCCCCTAATTCTGCGCCGACAAATAGTGGAGTGATGCTACAGTGCATAATATTATAAAAATATTCAGAGAATCTGGAAGAATCTCTGTGCGTAAGGGCTGGAAAACTATATGATCCCCGTGATCTTCAGGCCCTTAGACAGCACTGCATGACATACAGGCATGCTTCTGTATTGGAAATCACAAAATGGGCTCAGGAATATTTCCACAGAACATTATCCATGAACACAATTCACTGTGCCATCCGCTGTTGCCAGTTACAACTCTATAGGTCAAAGAAGAAGCCGTATCTAACCAAGATCCAGAGGCACAGACGTCTTCTCTGGGCCAAAACTCATTCAGTGGAAAATTGTTCTGTGGTCAGATTAATCCTAATTTAAAATTCTTTATGGAAATCAGGGACGCCGTGTCATTCGGACTAAAGAAAAGAAGGACGACCCAAGTTGTTATCAGCGCTCAGTTCAGAAGCCTGCATCTCTGATGGTATGGGGTTGCATTAGTGTGCATGGCATGGTCAGCTTACATGTCTGGAAGGACACCGTCAATGCTGAAAGGTAAATCTATTCTAGAGCAACAGATGCTCTCATCCAGATGACTTTTTCAAGGAAGACCTTCCATATTCTGATATGACAGTGCCAAACCATATACTGAATCAATTACAGCATCACGGCTGCATAGAAGAAGGGTCTGGGTACTAAACTGGCCAGCTTGCAGTCCAGATCTTTCACCCATAAAAAAACATTTGGCGTACTATAAAATGGAAGGTATGACAAAAAAGACCTAGTTCTAGTTGAGCAACTAGAATCTACATCTCTCAGCTTGAGCAACTTGTCTCCTCAGTCCCCAGATTTTTGTAAAGAGAAAAGGGTATGTCTCACAGTGGTAAACATGACCTTGTCCAAACTGTTTTGAGATGTGTTGTTGTCACGAAATTTTAATTCACCTAATTTTTCTCTATAATAATACATCTTCTCAGTTTACATCTTCTCAGTTTAAACATTTCATATGTCATCTATGTTCTATTCTGAATAAAATATGGAATTTTTGACACTGCATTGCATTTTTATTTACAGTTTGTACTTTGTCCCAACTTTTTTGGAATCAGGTTTGTAGAGAAGGTGCCACCTTTGTCTGGATGGTGGACAATGAAACTGTGGGAAATGCTTGTTCTTGTCAGTGGATAAGATGATCCTCCCTGCACATGACCCCCGTTCCCAACACCACCTTACAGGTAGGTCAGATGGTCCTGGACTCAATTCTAGGTGGGGTGGTCTGGGTCCTTTCTGTTTGAAGTCTGCATGTCCTCTCCATATGAATTTACTCCAGGTACTCTGGTTTACTTTAGGTTAATTGGTGTGAATTCAGTGCCCCTAGTGTGTGAGTGTGTTTGTATGAGTGTATGTGCCCTGTGATGTATTGGCACCTTGTCTAGGGTTGTTCCTGCCTTGCACCTTATGCCACTGGCTAGGTCCTGGCTCTCCTGTGACCTTGCCCAGGATAAAGTTGGTAATAAAATGAATGAATGAATGTCTACCTGCTTTGGATAAGTAATTAGCCCTTTAGAGTGATTATTATACAACCAATAACCTTCCAGATCACACACGATAAGGGTAATAGTGTGCTTAGTGTGGTCACCTCATGGCTCTAGTTTCCCCGGTTCAGTCCTCAGAGTAGGACTTGGGTTTGCATGTCCTCCCTATGTTTGTGTTGGGTTAATCTGGGTGTTCTTTCCACATTGCAAAGACTGTGTGTTAGGCTAAGTGGTGTTTAAATTGCCCTACAGTAGATTGACTAACTGCCTACTGTTGTTCCTGCCTTGTGCCATGTACTGTCGGCCAGACACCGACTTCCCCATTAACTTGACCAGGTTTAAGCAAAAACAAATAGAATATACAACCAGCTGCTCTTTTAGGATTCCAATACTAGTAGTGTGTGGTAACCATGGTTGGAAATCATGTCATCCTTCCACATTGGATTACTCATCTAAAAGGGTGCTAATTAAGCCTGAGTCTGTATGGCTCAGATCGGTCATTCTGTGCACATAACACCAACCTCAGAAGCCTTAAACAAGCATGGCAGGTTAGCAAGAAAGAAGGCACTGAAAAAAGTACTATTATGAGTCTAATTTATGCTTTGTGAAAAAATAAAAATAAAAACTTGGCAAAGTGTTGGCATTTGGCACTCTTCTGTTACCCATTCATGATTATGTAGATTAGAAAGTGAATGAATGAATTTGATTTAGCTTTTTGCACTGCACTCCAAGCACGTATTTTGGTAAAACAAAATACAAACAAAAAAAAAACAAAAAAACATTGGCTTAAAATAGGAAGGTCAATGTCCTTCAGTGGCCAAGTCCTGAACTAAATCATAAATTTATGGACGTGAAAATAGCAGTCCATTCCTGGTCACTACAGAATTTGACTGAATCAGACAATTTCGAGAGGTACAGTGGGTAAATATTCACCCAATCAAGGTGCGCAAAGCTGGCAGGGACATATCCAAATACATTGATGGCTGTAATTAAAGCACAAGTTGGCTCTACAAAGAACTAAATCAAATTTTTCAAATTTCAAAACCTAATATACTTTTTGTGAGCAGTATATTTTGGTATTTGTTTTTCTTAAACCAGTTGTCAAAAAACGATTTATTTTTTTCCTCATTGCTTGAATGTTGTAAGGCAAAAATTTGAAATAAAGTTGGCTATTGTTTTTGTGAGAACTGACTGCTGGCCATAAGACAAAACAGGGTATGAAGATTTTTCTGTAGGCACTGTAAACCTCTCCGGTGTCATTTTACAGGTGTGGAGCTGCAGTCTGAGTTATCTGGCTGTCTCTGTGCCGTGGCTGTAATTGTTCACTCAACCAGCAGGTGCACTTCCTGCTGGGAACTGACTGAGCTTAGCAACTTATTCTCCATCTTAAACTTTCGCATGACACAAATTTACACTAGTGCATAAAATTATGTGCATGCCCATGTGATATTGACTACCATGTGCTTGTTTAATGTCTGAATGCCCTTCAAAATTTTAAAAGTGAAACGCTTAATGTACACACGCTCAGGTGCTCATAAGCAGTCATCTCACATGCAGACACCTAAATTACTGAGCTGACTATTCTGGACAGCTTGATGGGATTTCTGTCAGTTTTGTTTTAGCCCATCTGTGGCACAGTTCACGTGAAGCTCATTATGTGTGAGCCAAGAGGTGACGGTTTTCTACCACACGCATACATGAAATTAACATGCTGACAGTACTGCTTTCTCCTAAATCACCATAGACTTGCTTTTGCTACAAATGGGGCACCATAAGGATGTTAATTGGCAAATTTTTTAAAGACCCTACTGCTCAGCAGATATGTGTACACGGAGTGCCGTGCACAGCACGGTGCCCAAGTATAGCTTCACAAAGCTCTAGTGTCCAATTGCCACAACTATTAAGTCTAATCATTTATGACTTTTCTTCCCTAACACTATACAATACTTTTTCTAAATAGAGCAAGTTGGCATATTTACATATTTCTCTACTCTGGGCCTTGTCTGAGATGGTGATAAAGGAATCCAATATTCAACACTGTGCTGAGAACCCCATTTCGATAGGCTGTAAACAAAATAATATGATATAATTCATACCATTCCTTTAAAAAACAGCTGGCACACATACAATATATTGCAAAAGTGAGTACACCTCTACTGTTTTGTACATATTTTATTATATCATTTCATGGGACAACACTGAAGCTATGACACTTTGATACACTGTAAAATAGTCAATATAGAGCTTGTATAACAGTGTAAATTTTATGTGCCCTCAAAATAAGTAAACACAACCATTAAGTAAAAATGGCCATTTTTTGTCCAAAGTGAAAATACCATTATTTACCATTATATAACAATTATTTTTCCACACTGCATTAACTCTTTTGGATATGGAGATCAATAGAGCTTGACAGGTGGCCATTGGAATCCTCTTCCACTTCTTCATTACAGAACTGCTGGATGTTAGAGACTTTGCACTCCTCCACCTTTCATTTGAGAATGCACCACAATAGGGTTTAGGGCTAAAGACATGCTTGACCTTTACCCTTAGTTTACCCTTACTTTAGCAAGACAGTGGTCATCTTGGAGGTGTGTTTGGGATTACTGTCATGAGAGGGGATCATCTTCTGCTTCAGTATATCACAGTACATGTTGGCATCCAAGGTTCCCTCAGTGATCTCCCCACAGCTGTCAGCAACGCAGCCCCAAACCATGACTTTTCCACAATGCTTGAATGTAGGCAAGGCGCAAATGTCTTTGTACTTCTCGCCTTGTTGTTGCCACACACACTTACACCATTTGAACAAAATAAGTTTAGCTTGGTCTCGTCAGACCACAGGACAAGTTCCAGTAATCCATGTCTGCTTGTCTTCAGCAAACAGTTTGTGGGCTTTCTTGTGCATCGTCTTTAGATGAGACTTCCTCCTAGGATGACAGCCATGCAGACCAGTATGTTACATTGTGTGGCATATGAGCACTGACAGGCTGACCCCCATCTTTTAACCTCTGCAGCAATGCCGGCAGCACTCCTATGTCTTTTTTTTTTTCAAAAGCCAGCCTCTGGATATGATGCTAAGCACATGCATTCAACTTCTTTGGCTGACCGTAGCGAGGCCTGTTCTGAGTGGAAACTGTTGTGTTAAATCACTGAATAATCTGGCCACCATCCTGCAGCTTGCTTTCAGGATGTTGGCAAACTTCTTATAGCCTCGGCCATCTTTATTGTAGAGCAACTATTATTTTTTTCAGATCTGCAGAGAGTTCTCGCCATTAGGTGCCATGTTGAACTTGATACACAGTCACCTGTATATCTTCAGTGTTGTCCCATGAAAAAATATAATACAATGGTTACAAAATAAGAGGGGTATAATCACTTTTTTTGAGATACTGCATTAAATAAGCAAGTTAGTCAGTCAGAGAAAGTATTTACTTGCCTGACCATACAGGCAATTAAGGACAGTAAAGTCAGAGTTTCAATAATCAACCGAATACAAACAAACTTAATAACAAACTTAATGAAACAATACACATTCCATATATTGAAAATTGAAATATCAAACCCAGCAGCAGTGACACTCTTCTTGAAGTGTTACCATGTGAAGTGTTGATTAATATCAAATGGACATTAGATAGTGAGAAAACACATTCACCCAATCAGAGATGTACGTAAGAATCATATTTCAGGCTATGCAACAACATAACATTATTTAAATCGACAGATCCTAATGAATCCTGTGTAAAGCCATGTGCACTCTTTTTCATTACATGTCTATATTTGTTTTCTGCACAACTAAATTAGTCTTAAAACATTGCTTAGATTGATGGATATCAGTAAACAAAATAACTTGTTTTGCTAAACAACAAAAAAACAATTATCAAATGAAAAGTACAATTTACTTTGTAAATACAAAGCCAAGTGCAAAACACAAATTAACAGATTAAACTAAACTTTGACAATTTATTTAGGAAGTTGGAAATTAATGTGACGCATAATGTATGAGACTTTACACAAATGTCACAATACATGAATAGTATATTGATGTAATGTATGCTCCGTAATACAGGTGAGAAGTTCATCTGGACTATTTCGTCACTCACCTAAGTGAATTCTTCAATCTCAGCTATCTCAGCTATTAGCTCCCCAAGCTTATATGCAGCACATTTGCATAATGGCCAATACCAGTATCATTGCATAACAATGGGACCAGTGATCAGTTTCAAATGCAGATTGGCATGGACATTAATGACAAAGGCCAAGTGTGCCATTCACACAGGATTGTGGAATAGCTGTGATTACGGCATTGTAAGATAGCAGTGCATGTACTCTGATGCCCCTTCCACAATTCAGAATCGGGATTTCCATTTTCATAAAATGGCCTTTTTGAATTTGTGTTTAAACCAGTATTCCATCCTGTCAAGGATCTGCACATCTTAATTCTTGAAAGAGTGGCCACTGGACTGTAGGTAGGTGTAAACAGCTGATTCCTGGCATGATGAGACTTCTATGTTGTGCCATCTGTTTCGGCAGTGGATGGCTGGTTTTCTCAAATGTACAATTACTGATAATCCTCCCAGCACTTAAGAGCGTACATTATCTTACTCTGTTTGTGGTGTAGCATATTTTGGGTTGGTCCTGCCACATTTGGATTTACCACTGGTTTATGTATGGACAGCAGTTGTTATTCCTCTCTCTTTGATCTCCTGGAGTATTGTGGAGTACTGGCTTTCACAAAGGCCATTTAGGATAACCACCTTCTCCCAGGGCCTGGTTAATGTTAGATTTCTTTCCATTCTTTGGTGCGGTGTCAGTTGAGATTCTGTATCATTGGTGATGATCCTTATGACTCCTAATTTGTGTCCCAATGAATGATGAGAGTCAAACCTTTAATATTGATCCATATGTGTTGGCTTATGGTACACATCAACGTTCAACTGACGCATTTAAATTATGTCTCTCTACACGTGTGTTCCACTTGCTGAGGCATTAGAGGTAGTCTGCATGAAATGAACAGGATGATCCCACTCTCAACAACAGGACCAACTTTAACACAGATCAGGTTTGTGGCCAAGTCAGTTGAGTTGACAAACAAAATACCTAGATATAGAATAATAGTTCACCAGGGAGGATGTGAACAATTACAGGTTAGCCTTCTTAGTTTGTTAAGTGGTGACTGAAGATGGAGGACAACTTAAAGTTGATGTCCACTATAAGACAACATATATTGGTACAGATACGGTTTAAAACTTACCTCCTTCTTTCCTCGCGGTTCAAGTCCCATTTGATGCAGGGTCCGCTCATACCCACGAAGACGCAATGAAGGAATACTTTGACCGACGTGTCGCAACGCCTGTCTTTAAAGACACACACACACACACACACAAGTCAATGCCAACTTAGAGACACCAGTTAACGTAGCACGCATGTCTTTGGACTGTAGGAGGAAACCGGAGTACCCGGAGTAAACCCACGCAGACAGGGGGAGGACATGCAGACTCCACACAGGAGGACCCAAGCCGCTCCACCCTGGGATTGAACTCGGGACCTACTTGTTGCGAGTGGTGCTACCCACCACGCTGCCCACGGTTTAAAACTTACTATACATTGGAAAACAAATTAGGAGTCATAAAGACACTCTGCGAACACATAAACAGTGTTCCCACTTCTGTGATCACACCATTCATGGAAGGTACAAAGATTTTAGAGCAACATAAAGACTACAAATAAAACATGTAGAGATATTGCAACAAAAATGATAAAACTGTTGCAAAACTTTACACCTGCTTGCAAGAATGGGAGCAAAATAACACCATCATATGGTATCATTGATACCAAAATGATTTAAGTGTTGTGAAAACAAAAAAACTAGTTGTTGGTTTACAGTTCCAGCTTTCTTTGAAATGTGTTGCAGGCCTGAAATATAGGAATACTGTAAATGTATGCTAATAAATGAAATGAACTTTACATAATTAAGATAAACTTGGCTATTTTCATCTACCTAATTTTCACTTAGATACCCTTTGAATGACTCAATGGCTCTCCAGAGATATTCCGGGTGCATTGTGGCACTCTAGTCAATATGCTGCTTAATAGAGCAATTTAAGGATCTAACCCTTTAAATCAAAGACTGAGACATGAAGGAAAACAAATACTGAGGACAACTCTTTTATTTATCTTAAACCATAATTTGCTCTGGAAGTTAAGAACACTGTGAGTCTATTTAGGTAATGCAAATGTTGTGGAGTAATATAAATTTACTAACATACATAGTTACATCTTACAAAGTAGCTTTTTTTTTTTTTTTACAAATATTTCTACTTCAGTATTATTTCAGTGAGTTTCACTTTACTTTACTGCATTTTAAAATGATTATAGGCACTGTTAGTGATAAATTGATCCAGATCCTACTAATTCCTATTGCAAACAGTGTTTCAGCACCTTAAATATTTATAAAAGTATTACAAAAGCATTTTAAAAGCATATAAAAGTATTTTGTGCGTAAC
>JAUZST010002609.1:0-17884 GCA_034779995.1 Parotocinclus haroldoi | reverse complement strand
GGAGCCAGACCATGCAGTGTTTTATATGTTAGTAAAAGGATTTTGTAATTGATACGAAACTTAACTGGCAGCCAGTGGAGAGATGATAGGATAGGACTAATATGGTCAAACTTTTTAGTTCTAGTTAAGACCTTATTGATCATCTCTGGAGAGACCTGAAAATTGCTGTCTACCAACGTTTACCATCTAACCTAACAGATCTGGAGAGGATCTGCAAGGAAGAATAGCAGAGAATCCCCAAATCTAGGTGTGAAAAACTTGTTGCATCATTACCAAGAAGACTCATGGCTGTACTAGATCAAAAAGGTGCTTCTACTAAATAGTGATCACAGGCTCTAAATAATAATGACCATGTGATATTTCAGTTTTTCTTTTTTAATAAATTTGCAAAAATGTCTACATGTCCTTTTTCTGTCAAGATGGGAGTGTACATTAATGTGAAATAAAGTGAACTTTTTTATTTTAGCAAATGGCTGCAATGAAACAAAGTGTTAGATTTAAAGTGGCCTGAATACTTTCTGTACCCACTGTATAACCTTTTGGTTTTGCTGAGATGGCAACTTATGCCAATACTCATGTTAAATGAACAAAACAATATTAAAAACAATCTGAAAAAAAGTATTAATGATTATTATCTTTTGTCTCTTTTACATTCAAAGCTTGTTCTTTTTGGACTTAATAACCAGCTTGTTGTGACCTACAAGGAAGAGAACTTGATGACCTTTAAAAATCTGTTTCTGAAAGGCTATGGAGGTGTGGATGAGGATGACTACAGCATGGCAGTCTATACCAAACAGAGTGTATATGATAATATATACTATGTTATTGATCAGGTTAGTTTTTTTTGTAATAGTGTATTATAAAGTATCTCACAAAAGTGAGACATTACGGCACTTGTAGATGTTAGATACCTCACACTCCTTCACCTTCCATTTGAAAATTCCCCACAGATGCTCAATAAGGTTGAGGTCTGGAGACATGCTTAGCCAGTCCAGCACCTTAACCCGCAGTGGTGTATTTTTGGGACCGTTATCATGTTGAAATACTGCCCTGCAGCCCAATTTCTGAAGGGAGTGGATCATGCTCTGCTTCAACATGTCACAGTACATGTTGGCATTTATGGTTCCCTCAATGAACTGTAGCTCCCCACAGCCAGCAGCACCCATGCAGCCCCAAACCATGACATGCCCACCACCATGCTTGACGGTTGGCAAGACACACTTATTGTTGTACTCCTCATCTGGTTGCCACCACACATGCTTGACACCATCTGATCCAAATAATCTTGGTCTCATTACACAACAGCACATGATTCCAGTAATCCATGTCCTTAGCCTGCTTGTCTTCAACAAACTGTTGGCAGGCTTTGTCTATCTTTAGAAGAGACACAGCCAATTTACACTGATTTGCAAGCTGGAGACTGACTACTTTACATTGCCATATCGTCAGTGTTGTCCAATGAAAATACATAATAAAATAGTTACAAAAATGTGTACTCACTTTTGTGAGATTCTATTTATTATGTTGATTTGCTCATCAAAATGACATACAGTGTTTACTGAATTGTTATGTCAGCATTTGTCTTTTAGTATTTTCTTTTAGATCATTTGTCTGTGGGCTCTGTTAGCTATGTTGAAGAGGAGGGGAAAATACTTCCTTTAGTTATCTGTAAACAATATAATAGTCTGGGCAGCTTGGAACAGCCAGATGAAGTATATGATGTTAATGCCAAGACTGAGACAGGTAATTCATCTTGACCCACTTTTGCTACGTGTTTTGTCAGCTGTTACACAATAAGAACTGAGTGATCTAGTCTAAATCTATTGTTCTATATGTATCTAATCAAATTAATAGGTCTTTACAAAAAAAAATTAAAGATGAAAGTATTATGTAAATACATTTGATTAAATACAATGAACTAATCTCTTACCCGTTTCCAGGTTGCTTAACATTGGATCCTAAGTCTGCTGCAACTTGGAGAGTAGACAATGCTTCCTTTTTTGAGCTGGACTTTTACAGGTATGTATGTAGTACTTCATAGTAGTAGTGTCATCATAAGCGATGAATCCAGGTTATGTGTAGGCTGTGATGATGGTTGGGTTTGAGTATGGCGAACTCCCGGTAAGCTCTTCAGTCCTGCCTTTTCTGTTTTCTAACACACTGTCCTGCTGTTGAGATGATCTGGGGAATCATTGCACACCTCCAGTAGTGATATGTGCAGGACACTGCGGGCACATGCGTTACCTTTCATGGCAGGGCTTCCAACTAACATTGTTGTGGTGTTTTCCAGGAACCCAACAGATGAACTGTCCCCCAAGGGGACAAGCAAACTTTATTACAATATCTCAGAGATAATGCAATTCAGGGAGCATGTACACATGATCAAAGTCAAGCTCAAGATTCCCCTAGCCCCTCGATTTTCCCCCTTTTTATATATATTTGGTTTTGTTAGACCAGCCCACTACTAATATGCTAATTGTTTATTTTCAACGCCGTCTCCCAAGATGGTGACCACACTTATTCTTCTACTTTGATTGGCCTAAACTTCATTGCCCAGATCATATTACATATTTTTACTTTGTCAGCTGGAGCTACAATTGTTTCTCTTCCTCTTTTCAGTCTTTAACTATACTTTATTAGATAGGAATCTTAACATGTTTTAAATGTGTCTTAGTTTGCTTAGCTTTAGCTGGCTACAGCTGGATTATTTATTCATGCTGTGCTGTGAGATTTACACTGAGACCTTGCAGAAAAATACATGTTCTTAACTAAAAAACATGTATAGAGTACTTGATAATTTAATTTAGATGTACTTCTGACTTGTAGGGACTTGTAGACTTGAATTGAGTATGGACAATTCAAAAGTGTTATTTCACACACCTAAATAATTTCAAGTGGAGTCAACTGTGTGCATTACAAATAATGCATTTATTTAAGTTGGAGTAACTAATGTGGTATTTCCTGCAACTTTCCTGCAAGAATTTGTCGGTTGTATTTACTTGAACAAAAGTTTGATTTACTTGACAAAAGCATGCAAACCGATTGCCTTAAAAGTCCAGTTGTTACTCATGTAACTTAAGTGCTTCAAACATCCAGTAGACAATAATGAAAAACATCATCTTCTTAAAATAAACCCATTTACATTTTCACATAATATCAAGTTAGTGACATGGTTTATGATTTATTTATTTACTGATTTGTTTTTCAGAAAAACACAAGGGCCTCAGACCAGGGTTGGCTTTGGTTTATATAATCGTTGTTGATATATACCAGTATTACAATAAAAAAATGTAATTAAATTAATAAATAAATAGAAAAAATAGGATTTACTAAAATTAAATAAATATTTGCACAACAGCTTTACTTCTGTAATAACACAGTTTGCATAGTAAACTTGTACACTTAAAACTATCCATGCTGTTGAGTTAAAGCTACCAAGAAATGGGTTACCAGGTTGATTAAAAACAATACTAATTGTATTACCAATTTTACTATTTACTTCAGTAGATTGCCATTTGCTATACATTACTATCAAATGATGAAATTACTATTAAGTAATAAAACATCAAAAAACTATTTAAAACATTTTATTGGTCATTAAACTTTTACTGTGTCAAACAGTAAACAGTTTTATTTCCCAAAATACATGAATAAAGAACAATTTATAACATTTTCCCATATACAGACAGTATATCATAAAAACCTAAACTGAATCTTTGGGGGTTGAATGGAAAGGTCCCTCATTTGAAAATAGTCTTGAAGCCTCAATGAAAGCTGTTCGACTCTCCAAACTGCTGGGCCAGAGCATTTTCCTCACAAATTTGTACGGTGCAGCTGGGAGCAGGACGGGAAGCAGTAGCAAGGCGAGATCCCCTTCTTTGTCTAGAAAATTTAAATATCAATAAAACGTTACATAAAATGTTTAAAACATTAATTCGTCTAGGTTAGATTCTGAGTTCACTGGATCCATATGGGTTCATTCAAACTGTAGCACATAAAATATGTGTTATAGCATGCTACACAGGGCAAATGGAGGATAATGAAAGTGTAAATATTTTGTCCTATGCAGTGAATGTATGGAGAAAATATATAGCAATATGTTATTAAATCTGCAAATGGCAAAATTAATGACATTAAAAAAATTTGATTACCTGCTATCTGTAAATCTAGATTGGTGTCAGCAGGCTTCTCCCTCTTAGCCATGCAAATTATTATTTTTGAGTGCACAGGATTCCAGTTTTCAGTTAAATTTCTAGAAACGTCCAGATGTAAGATGGAGAAATCTTGAGAAAACGACATATAAGATAAATCAATAACATACGTTAAATAAACACATATAACCCATACCTCCAGAAACTTTTTAAAGTTATATTGAAACTTAATGCGTGGCCCGACAAGAGGGATGAAGGAGACCAAGCTGTTATCAAGCTGTTATCAAGACAACAAAAACATGACATATACTGGATTTGTAAAAGTTTAGTCTACTATTTTCAGAATCTGTATTTCTTTGATACTGAAAAAAAGACTCCTAAATAGTAAGAATAAAAATATCAAAATATTCCTTTAATAAGACGCAGAGAATAATTCACATATTGTATTCAGTACATCAAAAAAAATCTCATTTGTGTTGAATATTATAGCATACCTTCAAAAGTTGGGATCAACTCTGCCAAGCTCCACTCGCTGAGCTTCTCTTGGACAAACTCTTCCATCTTTCAAAAATGAAAACAATTTAACACCATATAGAAATAAGCACAGGATAAACACCTAAAACGCATAATGTACGCAATAAATATTAGGAAACATAAGTAAATTTCACTCTGTTCTAAAGTACTTTGAGGAAAACTACTAAGTGAACTTTTATGATACAAGTTTATGAAAATAACACTTGCCATAAAGCTTCAATTCTCTGCTGCAAACACTTACCTAGCATCAAACTTTTAAGCAAAATAGCTTTTAAAGTGGTGTTTGAATAGAGGTAATAATGCAAAGGATCCTATAGTAAAATTACTATCAGTAATAAACCATCAGTTTAGATGTACAGCTCAAACCAACTGTAACATGGGGGCAGAATGACCAGAAGGAAATAGACCACCTTGGTTCAAAATGCTCTTTATTAACTTCAGTACTACCAAACTCACTCAGTGTTGCCAACTTAGCGACTTTTTCGCTATATTTAGCGACTTTTCAGACCCTCTAGAGACTTTTTTTGTAGTAAAAAGCGACTAGCGACAAATCTAGCGACTTTTTGTGGTGTTATTGGAAACTTTTGGAGACTCTGAACACACACGCTCTTCAGTTGCTGCCGTGAGCCCCGCCCCACAACACTCAGTGCAGTCTCACACTCAGAGCAGACCCTCACCGCTCCACGTCCACACTGCAAATGAACTGCACATGCCCAAAGCTGTCGCTGACGCCCCGCCCAGTATTTACAGAGCGGGATGTAAATATAAATGCTTTAGGTCTCAGGTTGTCTGGGGAGGCTTGCTATGAGCACAAGCTGCCTGATAATTTTTCGTAGCTTTTTGGCACATCAGCTGCTTATTCATTTAAGTTGGCTCCCTCAGCTGAACGTGCTATAGAAGACCAAAATGAAGATAACCTACTCTTTCTGTGAGCCAGAACAATCTGTAATAGTTTTGAAACAAAAGAAAGCACAACTCAATACAGGTCCATTAAGCTCTTCTCTATTTCTTGACAGCTTGGTTAGTGTGATGAAGTCTGTAAGTAGCCGGGTGCTGATTCCACTGGCAAATATTGATCTACTCAGAGAGCCAATTGATGGATACATCAAAAGTCCAAAACCATACCTTACTTACCTTTTTTGAGTCAAAGCTAATTTCCATACTGAGGAGTTGGCAACACTGAACTCACTACTGTCGTTTTAACGTCGATAGAATAGTCTCTCACTCACGCTCTCACCCTAACTCACACACATGCAAATACAACAACGTATGCTTAAAAACGTGACAAAACAAACTTTAGGAAAATATAGCTATAGCTAGGTAGAAAGAGACCAACATGAAAAAACGGCTTGCGTCAGCAAGTGAACTAATACTATGGTATTTGGCTACCACATTAAGCTTTCAAACGCAGATAATAAAAAAAATTCATACCATTTCCTTATACATCCATCTGGAGAATTTGCCGTGTCCAATATGGCAATCAGACTCATTCCTTCAGCCCGCCACATTTGATCCAATCATTTTACTCAAACGCCACATCTACCCAGCGAGAGGGTTAGAAAAATAACCCATCATTTTTAGTGTGTATTGTTTGCTTAATAAGTTAAAACGAACCAAGACTTGAACTGAACCACACATTTCTTTGCCTTTCCTGTTCTTTGACTCTAGTGCTTTGGCCACAAGTGTTGTCTGGAAAGCGGAAAACTGAACACAGCTACTGTGCATGCTCACAATGCATCCTTTGATACTACTTAATAGTGTTAAGTTATCGTCACTCAAAAACAGTAATTAAAGTGATTTTCCCCCATGAGTACTTGAAACTTAATAACAACCAGTAAGAATAGCATTTTGTTGCTAATTGAGTAAAATTTACTAATTTAAGTCGATAGCTATTATAATTTACAGTGTACAACAACAGCTGAGAAAGAAACTCAGACATACATGGATTACAGAACTTTAACTCGTCTATAGGCAATTCAGGGAGTGCTGCTTCATTTGGTTATGATATTTCTTATTGGAATAATCACTTTAATAAACACTTTACAACTTCAAATTCCACCCCAGCAACCTGAGGTATTCCTAACGAGAACTCAGCCCAAGGGTGAAGCCAAGAATAAAGTAAATACTGGTGGCATGCTATACCCTGTTCTCTGCATGAGATGGCCAGGGTGGAGGCTTTGGGATTTTTCTTGGCCTCTTTACCCTCCCGTATTGAGGGAGGAAAAATGGACCACAGCATTTTTCAGGTTGATGAAGCTCACCCACACACAGCAAGGGTTTCCTAAGATTATCTCTGCCAGATTGCATCACTTCCTTGGCCTGCCCAACCAGCAGATTTATCCTCAATCAAACATTTATGAGATCAGATAGGACTCAAGCTCCAGCAACCTACAAGTGTGCAGAATCCACAGGCCCAGTTGCAACATATGTGGGCCACAGATTACCTTACGGAACCAGTATGTTGTCATGCCCAACCATATTTCATCTTGTATCCAGGCTACACGTGGCCCAGCAGGGAACTCAATTGTATAGTTTTCTGTCTGCTCCAATATTGTGTATTATACATATCATCATTTCATTCATACATATAATGTTTCTTTACATTCCAAAATACTTGTTGGGGAGTTATTTTTTGTCAATGAGTATATTTTGGGGGCAGCACAGTGGCTTAGAGGGTAGCACAGCTGCATCACAGCAAGAAGACCCGGGTTCAGTCACATGATGGAGCCTTTCTGTGTGAAATCTACATGTCCTCCCCGTGGTAGGGTGGATTTACGCCGGGTAAAGGCCAAAGACATGTGTGTTAAGTTAATTGGTGGCCCTTACTGTGTGACTATGTGCGTGACTGTGTGGCCTATGATGGATTGGGCCCGTCTATGGCTGTTCCTGTCCATGCACCCACAGTTGCTGGCTGGCTCGCAACTCCGTGTGGATTTAAGCAGAAGATGATGGATGAATGAATATAAAAATGAGTATATTTAGGTCTATTTCTTACATGCAGACTTGTCACCATTGAGATATCTCTCCCACTGAAGGGAACTGACCTACAGACTGTCCTTTCGCACGAGTTGCCTGACTGCTACACTTTTGTTGTTAAGGTAGGTGTGCTTAAAATATTAAAATTAAAGTTATTTAGACTCAAGTGTAGTGTGTATATATATATGGCATTATATTAATTATGCTGTCTGACATTTTCCAGATTACGTTTGATAATCTGTGTCATAGTGGAAAAGTGAAAATAACCCTTGATGCTGTCAGCAGTGTATGCAAAAATTGGAAGATTTCAGGAATTGGTATGGAAATGCATACAGCTGACATTAACTGCTCACTAAACATTTTGTTGAATAAAAAAGGGTGTGATCTTTTTTATTTTGTAGCTTATGTAGAAACATTGAGCTGTGAAGCAGTTTGCTAAAACTACATTCAGCAAGCATGTTTATTTATAAAGCAATCTGTCATAATCACTAAACTAGATAAAGTATGTAAAGTTGAGTCCATAAGTATTAAACCATTAGTGATTTTTTTTCTGTTTACTACAATGCTATATTATAAATCATGTAACAATTTGAGTGAAAATACAAAAACAATTTGAGTGAAAAATTCTGAACTTATTGATAAGTGTTTGGTAAGTTTCAAATTTAGCTGTAATAACAGTATGCACTTGAGCTGGCATGGACTCCACAAGTTTGTGCAAAATCTTTTGTTCCATATTATCCCAGCATGATTTCACTATATTAAAAAAAGCATTCTTGTGATGTTACATAAATGCTTTTTGGGGCTTAGGCCATGAGGTTGTGGAGGAAACTGCATGGCAGTCACTAATCCTTGATCTTCTTTGGTTTTCAAATCAAAGCTTTGATCTGTTTTAGCTATTTAAATGGATGCATTCATTGCTGTATGAATGCTTCTCCTTAAGAACAAGATCCAGACAAGAAATTTCACTATTGGTCTCATACTTTTGGCCCCCACAGTATATAAACCAGTACATTTTATATTTTGAAAACTAGTTTCTGGTTGCTGCTGTAACATCCAGGTTAGTTCTTATTCTATAGCTTGACTAACCTGTTTAACTGCCATCATAGTCTCACAATGGTCTGTAATGCATTAAAAAGGGAATTGACCTCAATCACTTTTTAGTAGGTGACAGTCCTACTTTCATTTCTCATATGCATATCATTAACTGAGACTGAACACAAGTTTTAAAGGGTTAGTCAGGACAGTGGAATGAGATAATGCTCAGAGAGCTTTGCTTGGGCAGTGGTGATGGTGGTGTTGTGTGGGTGTATGTATGTGTGTGTCTGTGTCCGAGAGCCTCTGAGGTGTGAGATTTCTTTCATAATTTGAATGCCCAGCCTAGAAAATGGTTTTATTACATTGCTGGTATGTAGTTGTTAGGTAGATTTACAGTATTATGGCGCTTGAGTGGCTCTGGTGTCCAGTATGCTAACCCACCACCGTGATGACAGGCAGGGTGTCACACAGGTACATTTGGACTCTAGACTGTGATCCTGTAGGGGTATCATCCCATCACACTGCAGCAGCCACCCCTGTGATGAAGTAGTGCACCATTTTCAGTGTACATGCTTATTTGAAGTCAGATAATGACAGCGATAGGTCACAGAACCCCCTGTGAACCTGACCAGGATAAATTGAGGTAAAAATTTAAAGAAGATAAAATTCACAGAAATAATTACTGGAAGTCCATTGGTAGACCATGGTCTTAATATTATGTTAATAGTTAATAGTTAACAGTTAACAAGAACTATACCTCTAATGTATACAGTATGTACAGTACACAGTATAAGAACTAAAAATAACTAAAAAAATAACTAAAAAACTTCTATATAACTTCTATATATTCTATATAAATTCTATCTTTGAGGGAAAATGTGTCAACCTGTGATCATTTTTTTTTAGCTCAGAAGAACACTCACTACCTCCTGATCTTTGATGGATTCGTTATTTTAGTCTGCCTGACCTCTGCTGTGTTGTGCATTCGCTCTATTGTTCTTGCTATTAGACTGCTTAAGGTAAACCCCCCTGTCTCAAGCAGTCATTGCCTCTGTACAATATTCTTTTCAGAAATATACAGTCGGTACAGAAAGTAATCAGACCCCTTCAAATGTTTCACTCGCAGCCATTTGCTGTGACACCATATTTAACTCATAAGCTGTCCATTTCTTCTTATTCATCTTGAGATGGTTCTAGTCCTTCACTGGAGTCCAGCTGTGTTTAATTGAACGTATTAGACTTGATTAGGAAAGGCAAACACCTGTCTATATAAGACCTCACAGCTCAGAGACAGAATTGTGGCAAGGCACAGATCAGGCCAAGGTTACAGATACAGAACTGTGGCCTCCATAATCCTTAACTGGAAGAAGTTTGGGATGACCAAAACTCTTCCTAGACCTGGCCATCCTGCCAAATTGAGGAATTGTGGGAGAAGAGCCTTGGAGAGAGAGGTAAAGAAGAACCCAAATATCACTGTGGCTGAGCTCCAGAGATGCAGTAGGGAGATGGGAGAAAGTCAACTATCACTGCAGCCCTCCAGAGTGGCCCGACTAAAGCCTCTCCTAAGTGCAAGACATATGCAAAAACACACGAAAGACTCCTAGACTACAAAAAATAAGTTTCTCTGGTCTGATGAGATGAACATTGAACTTTTTGGCATTACTTCTATATGTGGAGAAAACCAGGCACTGCTCATCACCTGCCCTAAATAATCCCAACAGTGAAACATGGTGGTGGCAGCATCATGCTACAGGGGTGTTTTTCAGCTGCAGGGACAGGACGAGACATATCCTGGAAGAAAACTTCTTCCAGAGTGCTCAGGACCTCAGACTGGGCCGAAGGTTCACCTTCCAACAAGACAGTAACCCCAAGCACACAGCTAAACTAACCAAGGATTGGCTTCAGAACAACTCTGTGACCCTGACCTAAACCCAATGAGAAGACTCATGGCTGTACTAGCTCAAAAGGTGCTTCTACTAAATACTGAGCAAAGGGTCTGAATAATAATGACCATGTGATATTTGAGTTTTCCTTTTTTTAAAATAAATTTAGTTCTACATGTCTGTTTTTTTTGGCAAATGGCTACAATGAAACAAAGTGTGATGGATTTAAAGGGGTCTGAATACTTTCCATAACCACTGTGTCTATTTCAATTTGTAGCAATACCTTTGGACCTGTTATGTTTTAGCTGATTATTTCTATAATTATGATCATTTATGTTTTGCAGAGATTTATGAACTTTTGTCTTACAAAATACAACCAACAAGTATCTGAAGATGACCAAAGAGAATTTCTAAATGGCTGGTACATCTTGGTGATTGTCAGTGATGTTTTGGCTATTATAGGATCAATACTGAAGATAGAAATTCAAGCAAAGGTAATTTTGAAAAACAGAAAACTTAAATTACAAATAAGTTCATAAGTAGCTTAACAAAAAAAGTATTTAGACATAATTACATTTACTCTTTATGACCAGGGGTAGTTGTTATTGTAATTTAGATTTTACTTACTGTTCTTACAAGTGAATTAGCTCTAGTAAGAAAACTTCACTGACTTGCTGAATTCTAACCAGTTATTAGATGTTCATTTTGCGTTTTTATGTTATGTTTAGACTTTTGAAGTGGTAGCATCTTATGATGGCCAGCCATTTTGTATTTCCAAATTTTGTTTTCCTTGGATAGACTCTGCAATCACAATGATCCAGAAAAGAAAAAGCAGTGACTGAGGATGAATGAATGACAATTTAATGGCTATTTATTTGTCACAATGTGATTTCTGTCAAAAACTGAATATTATAAATAATGCTAAATATAATAAACGTGAATATAATGCTAAGTATAAATAATGCTAAATAATATACATGTAAATGAAGGTACTCATTTAATCTCTTAGATTAAACTCTTTAACTCTTTCTTTCCACAGAGCCTGACAAGCTACGATATATGTAGCATTTTTCTGGGAACCTCCACGCTCATGGTCTGGGTTGGTGTCATCCGATATTTAGGGTACTTCCAGAAGTACAATGTAAGTAATCACCAGTAATCTCTCATTGCTCGTGTACTTATGTTCGTGTGATCATTATCATCATCTATGTGTATTTCTAATTTTGAATTTGCAGTATTTATGTTTAACATCAACCTTAACCTTCAATCTAATAATTAGACACATTTGATAGTTACCCCTTTGAAAGAAGCTATACTTAAATTATGCTGAAATAGTTATATACTTATGTTGTTTTGGAACTACTAATTTGTTCTTAATAACTGCTTATTTGTAATTAAATTAATATGAATTTATACTTAATATATAAGTATATATTAATAATACACTTACTGTAGTATAACTCATGTACTCATTATACACTTACTGTAGTATAATTCATGTACTCATATTACACTTGCTGTAGTATAACTCATGTACTCATATTACACTAGCTGTAGTATAATTCATGTTCATTATACACTTGGATTGGATTAACTATACAGTCGCAGTCGACTCTTGGTCACTTGATGGATCAACGATCTCCACACATTTCTGTCTTTCACCGATGTGATGCATGAAGTGGAGTAGTTTGCCATTGCTTTCTCCCTGCTTGTGACCGGTGTGCAGCTGTTTTCAGACACCAATTAACCGAACATATCTTTTTACTGTGAGTACCCGGAGTAAACCCACGCAGTCACAGGGAGGACTTGCAGACCACACAGAAAGGACCCAAGCCGCTCCACCCTGGGATTGATCCCGGGTGCTACCCACCGAGCCACCGTGCTGCCCCATTATACACTTACTGTAGTTTAATTAATGTACTTAATAGACACTTACTGTAGTATAATTAATGTACTCATTATACACTGATTGTAAAATAATTCATGTACTCCAAATACACGTACTGTAGTATAATTTACCTACACATTATTCATGTACTACATCAAGAACTACGTACTACATTACTGTAGTATAATGCGTGCCTAGTGTAGTGGACATAATATACTTAAAACAAGTTACAACATACATATGTTTAATAGAAAACAACTGTGAGATAAAACATGAACATCATTGTAACAAATGCAGAAAACTTTATTTTAACAGATTTCTTTAATTTTTATTTCGGCCAAAAACAAAATTCTGATCATTTATTGTCACTTTAAAAAAGTATAACGAGTATAAATAACGAGCCACACCATGACATTCTTGAAACATTATCGCAAAACAAAGTAGTATTATATGCAACACACTTTACATCACATTATGCTCAGAACATTGCACACTTTAGTGCTTTTACCTACACATAATTAAAGCATAGTTTTAACAGATAAAATGTTCATCAGCACAGTCTTCATTTACAGTATAATTTGTATAAGCAACACAAAATGAATGTTTTGCTAGCAGATTTCACTGACGTACAGTTTTATTGCAGAAATATAGGCTCATAGGACACATTTAGTAATTGAATACTTTTATCATAACAGAAGGACAATTAATATTATATATAAGAGGTACATTACCACTACAAAACAGACAATTAAAAAAAACCAAACTTTTTCACAGCAAATGCAAATGAATGAAAAAGCTAAGAATGTAAGTATGAGAAGAAAAAGTATACTTTAATTATTCCGCATATAGTTCAAGTACACTATTATTTACTCTAATATTATGTTTAAATATACGATATTTTCATAAGGGTATTAAAGCTTATGATAAACAAAGTGGTTTAATGTCGATTCAGGTTCTCATCCTCGCAATGCAAGCAGCTCTACCTAAGGTGCTACGCTTCTGCTGCTGTGCAGGAATGATCTACCTGGGCTACACATTCTGTGGTTGGATCGTATTAGGGCCCTACCATGACAAGGTACAATAATACAGTGTAGTCCTCGAAAGAATAAAACAAACGATAATGAGTGTACTGGCTATTGCTTCTTGCAAATACTGAGTTTCTAGAAAGTAAGTCCCACTTTTACATTATTAATATGGGAGTTAATGTTTGTTCCGACACCAAAGGGGTTCACGTTAGATAGATGTAAATCAGATAAAGCTTAGACTCCATTTGCTTCGTGTAAATCTGAAAACTGAAAAAAATTATGTTGGTCGGCAAGAAATACATGTATTAAAATTGGGCTTACTTTATGAACACTATACATAGTCTGTGTTCCACATTATAATAAGAGGGCAGCACTTGTACATTTTACATGCTGATACTGATGCTACTGACCAACACAATAAGATAATTTATGCTTCACCATAAACATTTAAAAAAAAACCTTTTGATTTGTGAGGCACTTACAAAAAGTTACTCCTAACTTGGCATATGCCACCCCAGTAATTAGCCAGTAGAGGGCACGTGTGAGTGAGATGTTTGACAGGAACATGTCCAAGGCATTTACACACATAGCATTTGTCACAAATGGCATACAGCTTAAGAAAATAGTATGCCCACTGTGTGCCTAGCATGTGGTTTTGAACGTAGCCTGTGGTTTGAGAAGAAGCCTTTCAAGTTGCAGTGTTTACCGGTATGGTGGCTAAGTTACATTTCCCAGTAGTAGGGCAATCTTTTTTTAAACTGTTTAATTATTTGGGGTTACAGTATTCGCATAACCTTGACATAAGATGCATTATTTTCTTATCATACACAGTTTAACTGTGTTTTAAATCAGTGCACTGGGGTTGTTCATTGTGTTTTTGCTGAAGAGTTGCTTTATTTATTTACATTTTTATCCAAGATTGTCACTATCACACAAATTTGTAACATTTGTGCTGTCTTGTATACAAGTAATTGGATAGATCATCTCCACAGTATCTCTACAGTATACAAATGCATATATGAAATTTCATCTTAACTGCTAAATTCACATCTGTCCCTTTCCTCTGTTTGTGATCTGGGGATCAGTTCCAGGGATTGAGTCGTGTAGCTGAATGCCTCTTCTCTCTCATGAATGGAGATGACATGTTCCCTACATTTGCCCAGTTCCAGCAGAAAAACACGCTGGTGTGGCTGTTCAGCAGAGTCTATCTCTACTCCTTTATCTCCCTCTTTATCTACATGGTACTCAGCCTCTTCATAGCCCTCATCACAGATGCATATGAGACCATCAAGGTACCTCCACAAATTAACCCCATCATGTCTCTGTCATCTATTCAATTACATGGGTCTACCGCTGAAAAAAAAAAAGTTTTCTGTTTTATTAAATCGAATATCAATGGTAATAAGAAGCTCTGAAGTAGTGATAGCATGTGCATTAATTATCTTTTTGCATATTTAGCATATCTAAATATATATCCTGTGCATGTGGGTTAGCACTATCAGAAGAATGGATTTCCCATGACTGAGCTGCAGCTGTTCCTGAGGGAGCAGAAGGATTTCCCGGAGGGGAAGGACATGGAAAGTGGAGAGACTGACAAACCTGATAATATGTACTGCCCCAGTATACTGTGTGGCCACGGGAGGCACACAGGCATCAGTCAGGCTCCAGGCTTCTCTCCAATGCTGAGGTTAGACCACTGTGGCATAAAAAATGAAATAAGCGCTGTGACAGAAAGGCTGACACACCCAACCATGTGCTGATTACAGAGAAATGCAAAGTTGGTTTGGGGGGGGAAAATGAAAAGGCTATCCCATCAGTAGGAGCAGCTTTTGTGATAACCAAGCAAATGCTGTGATAAACAAAGCATTCTCCTCGAGCTAGATTTTGGCATAAATATACAGTAAATATGCAGTACTGTACAAAGGTTGTATGCCACCATTACATGAGATATAGCATTGTTATAGCAGATACATAATAACAAAATATAAACATGGCTAAGTCTCTTTATTAGAATATGACCAGAAAATACAAGACAGATTGTTGCACTATTAAGCAACTGAAAAAAAACAGATTCTCTAGGCTACAGTGTTTATTGTGACTTTCCATTCCATAAGCACACAGTATACACCATGCTCATATTGCATTCCATGTGAAGCTGGATGATATCCCAAGAGGAACAGTGTTCATTGTTTACATGATTTGTCCTTGTCCAACAGTCTTTATCTGTAGGAAGTGTTATTTGGTATCCCAAGCATAATTTGATGTTGTTCCCAGATAAAAGCCACTTATCTAGTTAGTGCCAGGCTAACAGAACACCAAGCAGATTTAGCAAAGTGTTTTCACATCTAATTTGTATATTAGGCACATTTTAATATGTCACTGGATTAGATTACTTTTGCCTAAGAGGCCCATACAGGCAATGTTAATACATTCAAACATACTGTAAGTAGGATGTTCCCCAGTTACTTTTGTTTGAGTTGTGAGGTTTTTTATTTCCTTTCTTTTTTGTTGAGATTATTGAAATGGTTATGTAATAAAATGAGCACTTTTCATTACTTTAGGAGGATCATTTATTCCTTAGAGCAGCTTAATAAAGTTGTTTTAAACACATGCTGTGAATTGCATCTTAATGCTATTCAGCACATGTCTTTATAGATAACGGTATGTTCTGTGACACAAGATGTTAACCAAAATTACCATAGTCACTTTATAAAAGTTTTTTTTTTCCAAGAAAACTGCGTGCAAACAATATGTAAATGTGTCAGAGATGCCAGAGAAACACACAGCTCACCTAATGCCACCGTGCCCGAAGAACTGTTCATATATATATATATATTGAGGATTATTTTAATTAATCACCGAATACAGTGCTCTCTGTTAATCCAAAATGTCAATAAACCTCATACATGAATGTTTCAGAAAGTAAAAGTGAAGTTTGGGCTTTCTTTAGAGAATATCTGTATGTGCACAATTATTGGGCAACTATTATTGAATTATTATGCAGCTGAATGAAAAACACACATTTTCACGTCACTTTTTATTTTCATATCTTCAAGTGAGAATCATAAACAATCAACTCAAATCCTTCCAATAAGCATTCCTGACATATAAAAAACATCAGTGACCAATATAGTCACCCTTCTTCTCAATAACAGTGATAAGCCTTCCATTCATGGAGTCTGTGAGTTTCTTGATCAGTCGATGATCAACTTTTTGTGCAGCAGCAACCACAACCTGTCAGACATTGTTCAGAGAGGTGTACTGCTTTCCTTCACTGTAAATCTCCCGTTTAAGTATTGCCCACAAGTTCTTAATTGGGGTCAGGTCAGGTGAGGAAGGGGGCCACGTCATACATTTTTCATCTTTAATGCGAGGTGTACTTGGATGCATTTGATGGAGCATTGTCCTGCATAAAATTCATTGTCTTTTTGAAAGATGCAGACTTCTTCCTGTGCCACTGCTTAAAGAAAGTGTCTTCTAAAAACTGGGTTGGGAGTTGGTTTTGAGCCCATCTCCAACCCAAAAAAGGACCGACCAGCTCATCTTTAATGATACAAGCAAATACCAGTACCCCACCTTCACCTTGTTGCCGTCTGACTCAAAGTAGAACTTTGTGCACATTATTCCAGCCACGGGCCCATCCAAGACTGCAGCTCTGGAATATGAAAGATAATGGGTTCCTGGTAGCTTCATGCTTGATTCTTCTCAAATCCTTGGCAGTTAATTTATGTCTTTTTTTCTCAACATATTTGTTGCGACCCTGTTGACTATTTACAACAAAACGTTTGATCGTTCTGTTTTCACGCCCCAATATCTTATCAATTGCTGCATCCCTCTAAGAAACTTGTGGTTTTTGACTTTTCAGAGTCAGTTAAAGCTCTTTTTTGGCCAATTTTGCCTAAATAAATAAGCTGCCAAATAACTGTGCACACCTTGAAATAGAGTGTTGATCTCCTTAGGCCACACCCTCCCTCATTTCACAAACACATATCACCTGCTATGCTTAAATCCATTAAGCATTCAAGTTTATCCAACTTGGAGTTACAGAATATGCCTTAAGATGATAATACGGTCAAAAAACTCACTTGCCTAATAATTGTGCACACAGTGTATTAATCGCGCTCTTCAGGAATTTGCTCATTTTCTTTTCTGCTTAGTACTTTCAACAAATAAGGCTCTAATTGTAGGTGAATTTAACATTCACTATGAAAACGAGCAGGATCAACTTAAAATTGCTTTTGAGTCCGTTTTAGAAACCATGAGTATCACTCAGAATGTGTTGGGACCGACCCACCGCTGTAATCATACTTTAGACCTAATATTAACGTTTGGTATCGATATAGTTAACTTAGATGTCTTACCACAAAGTGAGCTAGTGTCTGATCACCATCT
>JAUZST010002608.1:0-17885 GCA_034779995.1 Parotocinclus haroldoi | reverse complement strand
TTGACACTGCAGTCAGATGTTTTTTAAAAGTCTATGGCATCAAGAACATTCAATCAACAACACTTTTGTTGAAACTAGAAAATTTATATATATATATATATATATATATATATAAATTTTCTATTAAGTGTTGCATTAATATTAGTGGTCATGCATACAGGAAATCTGTTGGGGGATTCTTAGGAGGGTTCCTTGCAACCCTGGGATTTAATGCTAATTTAAACACATTACAAAAAATCTGGCACAAAACATATACTCAAATATATGCTCTTTGTGTGAGATTACTGGCTGGCTGCAAAGTTTGCAGAGCTTTCTTATTATCTCTAGAGCATGCCAACTCGATCGGATTACTGACAAAATCTGATTTTTTGTAGTTATCAGATTATTAAGTGCATGTAAACATACGTATCCCATAAGCCCTGGTAAATCTGATACTGTACTTATATCTGCAGTATATGAGCAGTAAGATCAGCAGGCTTTGGGACATAAAGCTATGACCTACAGTGTAAACTTAGAGATTGGTGATTAGTGTGTCATAATGACGAAATGAAGCAGAATAACAGATTTAATCTGTCATGGTTTCGGGAGAAAGCCAGTCCTGAGGCCCGGCTGTGGGCACCCGCTGGTCTTAATCACGGGTTCTCTCTAATGTCTGCACGTACCAAAACAAAATAAAGTTTAATGGGCTGCTGAGGGGCCACTTGGGCTCTCTGAAGCCTTTCATGAGGCAATTAGTCGAGGTGCTGACTCGGAACGTGATTGCCTTGAATCTCTTTTTGCCTCGTAGCCTCCGCGCATCGCAATAAAATGAAACAATCTTTTAGCTTTAGGTTGGCCTTGGTCTTCCTGTATATATTATTATCTAAATTAAGTAGCCGAGTGATGAGTCGGTGAAGAAAACTGTTGTTTTCTGCCAGCAATTTGGACAAAACACAGCTAATTAAGTTTAACAGATAAGAGCAGTAAGAGCGGAGCGCGGGTGCTGTGTTTTCTCAAGCAGTAGCCATGTCGGAATCAAATTAGCTTAATTTATCCGCCGGTCTTTTAGTGCTCCAAGTGCAAGCCTGAGAACACAAGATAAAGTGAGGGAACTCAGAGGAGTCAGCATAAGCTAAATGAACGCCGCAGCACTGAAAAAAAACAACTGCGTTTTGTCTTTGTATTGCGAAATGAAGCTATACTAACAATAATTAATAAAATCGACTTAAGAATTAAATGAGTGCTTTAGGGGAAATTAAAAAAGATTTCTGTTTTTTTTTTATTAAAATTTTTTTATGAAACTATTGTTGATCTTATAGATAAGAAAAACTACACAAAAGATTTGCAGGGAATACAAATACGAGAGAAAAATAAAATGCATGAATGAAGCACCAAAATACCAAACAGTGTTATATTAGTGGCTTATATTGAGTTCTTCACCAGCCAGTTTCCAGTACCTGAACCTGTTCTGTCTATAAATCTCCATGTTCCTTCCATGGACCTGCCCTGAAACCTAGTCTGTTCATCTGCTGGTTCTGACCTGGACCTGGACCTGTTATCCATGCGGGCTACTTCTGACTCCTCCATCTGCCCTGTCTGTAGATCAAATGGGTGATGCCTGTTTCTGTCTGAGCTTCTGTCCCCAGACAATCGGTCACCTGACTGCCACTGCCTCATTCTGGGTTTTTCTCTCACTCTCCTTCTTCCCTTTTATGAGTTTTCTCTGTTTGACCTTTATAATGTCCTGCGCGCATTTTGTGAGCCAGTGTTGGGTTTTCAGCCTCAAAGTGGATTTGCTTGCCCTTACACTTATGAACCATAACAAATGTTCATTAAAATAAAAAAAAACCCTCCATATTTAGGTTTTAACAAGGGAATCTGCAAAACATGCAATTGACAACACATCTTTTATATTCCCAGTGTCAGGACACAAACTAGAGAGTTCTGGGAACCAGTGCTCTACATTATGGGTCAGTTTCACCAGTGGCACTTTGAGATCTGTCAGTCAGACGGTGTCTGGGGGAGGAGACTCAATTACCATTGGGCTGTGTACTGGTTTCCATGTTTTGGTCTGGCAAGCAGTCTCTTTTAAATCAAGTCTCCTCTGTTAGGCTTGTAATCTTAAACCTGATTGCTTCTTTCTCTTGTAAGATCTGGCAACCCAGATTTGTGTGTGTGTGTGTGTGTGTGTGTGTGTGTGTGTGTGTTTGTGTACTTATTGGCTTACATTTGGACTAGATGGTTCTTACTCAGTGAACCTTTTTTGTTTAAGTTCATATTTGTGTACATGACTTTCTGCTACTTATCCAAGCTGTACCTGATTTGTACCGAATACTGTGTGTAAGTGTGTGTTCCGGTCCTATTGTTGATAGTAGTGTTCTGTTTGTCTTTGTTTCATTAGGTTGATGTTACAATTTGTTTGCATGCAGTTTTCAGTTTGCCTAAAAATCAAATTTAAGACGTAACAATGCTAAAGCAATGATTCAGCCTGTGAGGTCGTGTGATAACTAAGTCAGGCGTGTAAGATCTCATATCTTAATTGGCCTATAAATAGCTTGTTTGACCAGGGTTCCCCTATAGACAGTAAGGTTTTTCCCCAGTCCTGAAGGCTGTGCTCATTCTGCTGGAGACTGAGAACTAGAAGCAAAAGTGTCCATGCCATATGCTGCTTTATCACACAAGCTGAAATGACCTTAGCTTCTTACTCTACAGCAAGTCTAAACACCCCTGCCGTGTCTTTGGCCAGTTCGTGACTCACCTGCACTAGGGTCGTTCGACTACGGCCCCTGGGTACTGACTACAGCGCTATTAGATCTTCACAAGCTGAGAAAGTCTAGCTGAGTGATCCTAATGTTAACCTGGGCTAATCTGATCTGTGGTCTGTTTTCCTCCTGCAGCTCATGATGAAGTTTGAATACTGAAAATGTATGAGTACTGTGGCTTCTGATAATACTGCATTCATGATGAAGTAAGTACTAGTGGGTTGTTGGTTTCCTGACATTAATTGTGTGAGAAAATACACATTAAAAAGGACGTAAAATAGGAAAAAGAAAATAAGTTGGCTGTATCTGATATAAAGAAGGTCTGGTCATCCCTCAGTGCTACATCTGTGACCGCTGCACAGCCTTGTGATGGACTGGCTTCCTATTCATGGCTTTTTACACCTGTACTCTGTGCTCTAATTAGGATAAACAAAGAAAATTATGATAAAACACACAAAAAATAAAAATGTAACAAGTAAATACACAGAATATGGTTCAATAATTGTAACTTATTTTATCAAATACATGATTTTTTACTTTTTAACCCAGTTTATCCCAGTCAGCGAGGTGCAGGTGAGCATGGCACCAGTCCATTGGGGTTTTTGTGTGGGAGTGTTGAAGAGGCCTCCCCTCCCTCAGACACGATCAATAATTTATTGCAATCACGATTTGATAGAAAAGCTGAGGAGCAAAGATGGGTAGAGCATCTCTGGTTTGTCAACAATACCTAATAAAATGATGAAAATGTTAAAAAGAAATGATTCTCAAAGAAAGATGGATTTGCATATTTCTCCCTCTGCAGGGAGTAATATAATTCAAACATTCAAGGAATGACATAAAGAGCAAGAAGACAAGCCTAAAATGAATACCCAGGTCTCTGATCCCTCAGATGGCACTGAATTAAGGATCATATGGGCAATGGTTTACTTTATCAAATCTTTATCAGTCACTACAGTATAGAGCTACTTAAAACTTTACTGTGCAAAAAAAAGATGCATAAGCATTATTCCCAGAAGTGGTACCAAATTCTCTGGGCCTAGGCATGCAGGACGGACCATCACACAGTGGAAATGTGTATCGTGGTCAGGCGAATCAGTATTCCAGAACTTTATTTTGCACTCCATGCGCTCCAGACCAAAGACAAAAAGGACCATCCAGCAACAAGTGCAAAAGTTAACATTTGGCATGGTATAGGATTGGGTCAGTGATGTTTTTGCATTAATGCTGCATATTTCTACTTATGTGATGCAGCATTAATGCAGAAAAGAACATTAATATTTTAGAGCTTAAGCTTCAATGTTTTCCAGGGACATTCATGCATTTTCCAACAAAACCACATTCTGCACACATTAGGAAGGCATGGCCACGGAAGAAGAAAGTACAGGTAATGGACTGGCCCGCCTGCAGTCCTGACCTGTTCATAACAGAGAATATGTGGAGAGTTTTTAAACAAGATATGTGACAATGTTGACCCTCGTACTGTTGCATAGCAAAGACATGTTGGGACAAAATAACACCAGCATCACTAAATTGGTTGCTATTTTCAGTTCTAAAACATGTTGTCAGCGTTGTGAGGAGGAATAACAACAATACAAAGTGCCAAATGCTTTACTGTCCCAACTTTTCCATGTGTTGCTGGCCTAAAATGCAGGAATGGATGTTTATTAACGAATGAAATGAAGGTGCCAAGGCAAAACATAAAATATCTCAGGTTCATACTGTCTGCAAAGAGTTAAAGACAAAGTACATGTAAGACAAACTGTATGGTTTTATTATGATTTTTTTTTCATTCTCTATACTGTCCCAACTACACTGCTCAAAAAATTAGGAGATTATTTATTTGGCGATATGTCATTTTGAAATATCCTGTCATTTTTGTGAGCAGTGTATTTCTGGTGAGGATATATAAATAAATGTGTTTAAAAATAAGAAAGAAATAAACAAATAAACAAAACTACAATACCTAAAATATATAATATCCATCCATCCAATATCTTCCACTTATTCTACACGGGGTCGCGGGTCACCGGTGCCCACTTGGCAACTCTAGGCGCAAGGGCAGGATCAACCCTAGACAGGGCACACACACACACACACACACACACACATAGTCACATACACTAAGGGCCACATTTTAGAGACACCAATTAACATAGCACACTGTCTTTGGACTGTTGAAGGAAACCGAAATACCGGGAGTAAACCCACGCAGACACAGGGAGGACATGCATCCACACAAAAAGGACCCAGGCTGATCCACCCTGGGACTGAACCCGGGACCTTCTTGCTGTGAGGCAGCGGTGCTACCCACCGAAACCCCATACCGCCCTAAAATATATACTCCAACTTTATATGTTCAATGGTTAAATGATACCATCTGCTAAAAAGTATGTTTAGAAATAGAAAAAAGATGAAAATGATTTAAAAAGACTTAAGGACTAAGGTGATATAGCAGCTCCCTCAGCTTTCCTCTCAGATGCTCAGAGAAGCTTCTCATACCGACTCCTCAGAGGTTATTCCACACATTAGCAGTGCCACTGGTCCTCGTGAATCCCTCTGAGGACTCTTGTGCTGATTAATAGAGCTGGTAGAGGGAGATAATGAAGGAAGCAATGCCCTGTGTGTTCCAGCTCCTGTTCGAGTCTTTATCTGGCTGACATTTGATGATCAATCATACTGACTGCGGATGGAGCTTCAATTCAGGCCTCCAGCTTTGATCCGTGCTCACCACCTAAACAGAGCCCACACTCACTTACCGTGAAGATTTCACATCACACCATCTTTACCCAAGATTACTGCAGCTCGCAGGTGTCCAGGGTAGCAGGTGGCTAAATGAGACCCAGCTGTGTGATTGCTGTTTTCTAAATGGGATCAGACGTCGATCTTGTCCAGTCAGCTAGACGTCTAGACGTTTAGATACAAACTCATAGTGTAACCTATCCCATGATTACATGTCACACTAAATGCTCCTCTGGCTGGGTCACAACCCGAATCAAGGTCATGTACAGACATGGACTGGGTCACAGGTGTATTTTTGTATAACTAACTGTTTTTATATTTAGCTTTTACTTCTGCATTTATTCTGACACAGCAGTTTGTGAAAGTAGTTCCATGGCAAGACCTCGAAAAACCTCCGTTCAACAAAAGCCAGGGCGATGTGGCCAGATATTAGGAAGAGTGCAAACAACTGAGTTGGGAATATTAAAGGAGATCCTTCGAAAACCTGGAATAATAGGGTGATGCAACTTAAACCTCACCTTGTCAGAGTGGGCTACATACCATTAACAAAGTGAAATAGCTCTGGTTTGTGGTGCTAATCCACCATGGTTTGTATCCCATGTTACACAGTTATGTTCACTTCGACTCTGTCTCAGTGGGTCCTTTTGTACATTTGTTGACCTTGGCAAGGGCTCCCAAGCTTCAGTCACTTAAATGTACTTAAATGTAAATGCAATAAATATAAATATAGGTGTGGCCTGTTTAAAGGCCTGTTTATGTACTGCTCACAAAAATGAGGGGGTATTTCCAAATGACTAGACAACTCAGACTCAGGGGATGAGTGATGTTGCAGTAAAATGTTGCTATTTGTTAAATGTTTTGCTTAGTGCTTATGTTTAGGGCTGGATACATACAGTATATACTTTTCATGCTGCCATTTTGATACAAAAAATGATGATAAGAAATTCCAAAAATGTATTTGGATGCTGCATGCTAAACTACAAAACGCACATTTCTTTGCCAGAGAAAATCTCTGTTTACCAATATTATTTGCTGGATCAAATGTGGTTACTCGGAAGATCCTTATTAACTGTGAATGACAGCATCCAGCACACATCATGGATAATGCATGTAAAGCCCATTGAAATGAACCAAGGCTCGGTTCTCTCCATATTCAAAACATTTTATAACATCAATAAAGCTTTATTGCATTCTTTTGTCGGCTGCTGTCAAATTTTCATATATCAGATTGTTGTTGGTGCTGTCCAGCCGTCTGACAGGAAGAGCTAAACCACATGATACTTCCGAAATTATCAATCTTTCCTCAGCGAAACCCAAACATAAAAATGGCATCCACAGTGCTTGTCAGGGGAAAAGCGATTGGTGGCTTGGAAAATGAAGTGTAATGGAGCGAGTTGGCATGGCTCGCCTTTACAAATCTGTTTTGATTCAGCAGCACTAAGTGATGCAAAGCCCGTTTGGCCTTCTTCATTACTGGAGTTTAAAAGGGCCTGCGGCACTGCAGCCTCGTTACAAAAACTTACATCATTAAACCCAAGGCAAGCTCCATGAAAAGGGCCGGAAGCACCGCTGGAGAAGCAAGCGTTTCGCCATTGAAGAGGAAAATCAATTTAATGAACGCACGTCCTCATCTTTCAGAGCGTCGTCTCTGTAAGGAAGGTCTCAATAACAGCGACTGAAGGCATATACAATTCAAATGAAATGGAAATAAAATTGACTCGGATAAAAAGTTCAATGCCGTACCATGCCGCACTGATGCTGAAAATGTACCTGCTTTATGAAGTCATTTGCCGTCACACCTGCTGAATGCGTTGTTGATTTCGTATCAGTCCCGTTATTTTGAGTTGGAGCAGTGTGAAGCATGAGCTACAGTGTTAGCACTGCTGCTGCTAGCACTGCTGTATAGCCAACTAAATGGCTGTTTATCGTCCGTTTAACTGAAGTTAACCAAGAGGTTCTATTTTTAATGAATTGGCGGCACTTGTTAGGCCTTACTCTGCGATTGATATAAATAAATTCCAGATCTTACAATCCTGACAATCCTGGATCTGAAAATAAACATACAGTAATGGTCTTTTACAAAGAAATGTAAAAAGATAATGAAACGTTTCGTGCTTGCATTTCTGAAAAGTAAGTCTGAAATATCTGCAAATTAGATTTTAAGAAAAAGCAAGATATCGTGCTTAATAATCCGATAACCGCAAAAAATCAGATGTAGTTTACATGACCACTTGAATAATTAGATAAGTGCAGAAATTAGATTATAATCAGATTATAAGTACAAGTAAACAAGCTGTAGTAAGACCTTTCTGATTTTTTTTGCAATAAGCCAAAAAAAATCTCACAGGAGTATGGGAGGTAAACTTATTTTCATATTATTATATATTTTACTGGCAAGTATGTATTTTATTTTATATGGTTTCTAATTGTACATTATGCTGTCCTTCTTATAGCTTTCTCTACATTGCTGCACAACAAGAATGCTTTGCATTAATTTGGATACATTTTTCCTTTTAAATCTCTAGAGGTACAAAAGCAACTTGCAGTAATATTGGAGAAAGTGACAGGATCAGAAAATCAAAACAAACAACTACAGTTTAGAAACAAGTCCCAAAAATATTTACTACCTACTAATATTTGTAAGTGACTTTACAGAAAATTATGTTTAAGTGCATGCCCAGACTGAGAAAACTGATTGAAATCACACTATGGGAATAGATGCTCTGAGAAATCTGATAACTGAGTTAAAAACCTCTCTAAAATCCCTATTTGTTCAATCTAAAGCTGATTTCTCTACTTTAGTCTTATCTGGGAAATCTGTATATGCTGCTTACACATGACCAGTTGAATAATCAGATAACTGCAGAACTCGATTATGAAGTATATGTAAACACACTGATAGATTGGTCAGGTATGCAAAGCATCTGCAGTTATTTATTGGTACATGAGTTCTAATGGAGCGCTTCAACACACTGCATGAAAAACTCATGATAAGAAAGCTTTAGTTGTGATCTTATCTCAAACATGATGTGCAGGCAAGATGAGCTCACAGGTGGAGTAAATAAAATCCTAAAGCAAGACTGTTAGCTGATTCAAGAAAAGTTTGGAGACTATCATCTGTGCTAAAGTAAGCACTACTGAATAGCGATGGACAGGTCACCAAAATGTTGAGTACTGCCATGATCTGAATTCACCCAGCAGGCTCAGCCTGTCTTTAAGAGGATGAGATTTACACCTCAGGAGTTCATTAGCCTTATTGGGCTGATCGTAATTAAAGGCAGTTCATTGTTCACTGCAACAATGTTCATTAAGAATGGAGTGCAGTGCGTTCCTCATCCTGAGAGTATAAGTTTAGTCAAAACGAGAGATGTGCAAACTCATCTTACCTGAAGCTCCTATTAGCATTATGAAGTGCACTGCTAATTAGCTTTAATGTATAACCATTTCTAGAGAGATCTTGCCCATACAGAAAAGATAGAGCATTACACACACTATGCAAACAAAAGTTTGTGGATCCCTTATCCCTAAGTAGTAGTATGGGTATTGGATTAAGGCAGTAGAATGGGTGGTGCTGATATATATCTCAATATGACACGATTATAGGTTTCCACTTCCAAAAAGTCAGTTCATTGACATTGTGCCCTGCAGTCTATAGAGAATTTGTGTGACAACTTTGACTAAGAACTTGGTAGGCTGGCTTGTACAGGACCTCGACCTGAGCTCCATCAGAGAGCTTAAAAATGCACTGGAATTCCAATTGTGAGTCAGGGCTTAATGTCTAACACCAGAAACCAACCTCACAGTCATGTGCCAAAATATAATGGAAAGCCCTTTTAGACGAAACCCATACCCATGATTTGGATTAATGCTGCACCTGGCATCAGTGATTGTTAATAGACTCTGTGCTCCTAAACCATTAGTAACTACGTTTTCTCTTTTTTTCTCCGAGCTGATGTTCCAGCACCGCACACTTACAAGTTCCTCCACCTCAGCATCACTTTACTGGTCTTCATCAACAGAAAACAGTCCCACCAGTGTGCAGTAACTCCCTCCATCATTTAGTTATTAGGACACAATACGCCTACAATAGCTTATCACTGAGGACTCATTAACTTAAATCTATTTAGTTACTGAATTTAAATTGTATTACTAGTTAAAATGTTACTATTAATTTAAATTGTATTATTTACTTAATTCTGCTACTACTACAAATGAATTATTTCGATTAACATCTAGGCCACCAAAGGTTTCTTTCTTTATTCAGAGTTTTTCCTTGTCACTGTCACCCTAGGATTGCTCAATTTGGGATTGGCCTTTTAAGATCATATAATATTGTAAAGCTGCTTTGTGACAATGCTCCATTGTAAAAAGCGCTATAGAAATAAATTAGACTTTGACTTTACAAAATAATACTAAATGTTTACAAGGTGTAAGTTTTATCTAGGTAATTTCTCAATGTGTTCATTTTTCGTTATTATATTCTTTATATTTTTGTACTATTTTCCATGTTGACATTTTCCTGGTTAGTATCAGAGTAGCTCTGGTGCCCAGCTTCAGGTGTAAGCAGGCTCTGGATGGAACAGCTGTCCGTTACAAACTTTTGCAGGACTCACCGATGATCCATCTACCTCAGACACAGCCAGTTGTGTCTGTACATAACCTTACTGAAAGCCATCCCTGTGACCCGAAAAATTGTTGGAATGCTGGTACATTTGCAAGACCATAGAAGTTCCATGCTCTGTGTTGATGGTTTGACTGGTTTTGGTTGAACTCAAATAGTTTGACTAGCAAAGCTGGTTGACGCAGTGATCAAACACAAAGGCAGATATTGCTGTTTTCCTTCATTGTTCAAAGAACAAACCATGGAGGGAAAAAGAACAGAATTAATATAGCTATATGTATTGTACAAACACACAAACAGAAAGCAGATTACAAACCCCATAAAACTGATCAAAGTAGCTAGCCTGGTGGCTAGATAAAAGGCTAGCTACTAAATTATCTGTTATTCCAACTGATTCTGGTTCTCATTCACACCTGTCATGGTGTTACAAGATGATTTGAACAAGCACAAGATGTTATAAGGCCAGAGATTCACAGATAGTGATACTGAAATGACATGTGCTTTTTAAGAAATGTCAGAAAATCAGACCATGATGGTATTTAAACAAAAAAAAAACAAAGAAGAAAAAAAAAGAAATCTCACCATCCTGGACAGACAGAGAGCTTTGTCACCCTGCCCAACTGAGTAATTGGCTCAAACTGATGGTCATTCATTAGATCCTCCTCCATACCAGTGCTGGGATGAGCGTGATTTAAAACGGTTTGCACCTCCATTAATCAGCACCTGACTCTTGGTTAGTTTAAGGGGGAGGGATGGGTACACAGCCGAGTCCCGTAGGTTCAGTGGCCTCAATCAAGAGGGAAAAATGGCTCGGCACTCAGACACCTGCTGAGCGCAGGAAATAAAATATTAAAAGTGGAAAATAAGCGCGCTTATCGGTGGCACGTCGACTGAAATATCCTCACTGTGTGTGTGCTTTATGAATGATGATTGGTCTGGACTGCAGGAAGAAGATGTGCTTGTTTATATCACTGTGCTACACTGAGTCATTTTGAGCAATTTAGTGGATGTAAAGGGGTTTGTATTGGCCATGCAAATACATTTTTGCGTATTCATTTTAAAATATCCTTTCATTTTTGCGAGCAATGTATATATTTCTGATGCAGTACTAGCTCGGTTCCTTTCCCACAATAAATGAGTGGTTTAATACCAGTTAAGTTATTGGACTATGGACCAGAAGGTCTAGGTTTCAAATCCCACCTCTGCCAAGCTGCTACTGTTGGGTCCTTGAGCAAGACCCTTAACCCGCAATTTTTTGGATTGTATCAGTTATAAGTTGCTCTGGATAAGCATGTCTGCTAAATGAGACAGAGATTAGGAAGATTCATTAATACTCATTATTTGAAAATAGAGCTGTTTAAAGGTTTTTATAGCATATAGCAATTGCCCTTATCCGGAGCGACTTACAACTCATACGGTTTTACAATTCAAGCAATGGTGGTTTAAGGGCCGGAACTGTGGCAGCTGGGCAGAGGTTGGGTTTGAACCCTGGACTGCCTGGTTTTTGTGTTATCAGGTAAACGCCGTTTATCATCTCCATATCAATGTCCATTTGCTTTAACGATCGAGGTCGTAGCAATTACAGCTACTGTAAACGACTGGTCCAATTAAAAGGTCTAGTGTGTGTTTTTGCATGGCGATTAATATGATTTATGTCATACTTTTATGTTTCCTTTCCATATTTTTATTTACATTATTTTCATGAGTAGTGACCTACGTTGCAGTAAGGGTAGCATCACCACCTCGCAGCAAGAAGGTCAATCCCAGGGTGGCATGGCGTGTGTCCTTTCTGTGTGTAGTTTGCATGTCATCCCCATGTCTGCGTGGGTTTACTCCTGGTTCTCCTGTTACCTCCCACAGTCCAAAGACAAGCGTTAGGTTAATTAGAGTCTCTAAATTGGCATTAACTTGTGTGCATATATAACTAGCCCTGATATAACCTTGTGTCTAGATACCTGTTCTGGAAATTAGTGGACTCATTCTCTCTTGGTGGTGTGCAGCCAGCGAGGTATGTGCCTTATGGCTATATTCCTTCATAGGTGTTTATACTGTAGTTAGTTTGTGTGTGTTTGTAACTGAATGACAATGGTGTTGTGTATTTCCTGGAGGGAGTGATATAGAACAGTTTAGGCTTTGGATGCTGTGTACATGGTGGCGTTCCATTCGTGTTTTCAGAGGTCTCGTGCATTTCTGATACATTTACGTTTTGTTTGCCTGCAGTATTCTTGTAAAACATCCTTTATATTTGTAGAGAAAGGATGAAAAGACTATGCGATTATGGTAGTGTGCGGCCAACATCCCTTTTGGTCAAAGACGTGTTTTACAGAACGTAATGCTATCGTTACTAGGTGCATACCTGTACCTGAAAATATTGTAGCTCAGAAAATAAATTGTTTATTAATAAGCTCAGTCATAGTCAGAAATACTGGACTGACATGCTGTCTGAGTGGATTTGTGAAAGTTTTACCTTTAGTGAAATAAGTTAATCCAGCAATTTTACAGCAATTTGACAGGCTTTGTGTATGAGAGCGGCTAATGATTCCCTGAAAATCCTCTAAAAAGAAGAAAAATAGAACGAGAGCAATCCACTGAGACGGCTCTCGGTATACCCAGCTGCTAAAAGGAAAAAGAATCTGCACAAAGCATTTGACATTTTGTGACTTTGCTTTCTGATAAAAGTCTCGAGAATGCCAGCAACGCCTGCCGTGCCCTTGGGCAGAGTGTACCTAAAGACATACATCAAGCAGACTGAAAAAGTTACTGCAGTGCACATACTTAGAAACATAAATTTAAACACTTTTCAGAGAATTCGCTCTTTGGAGGACTGTCTAGGTTGACTTGAAAATAGATCTACTGACCTCATTACATTGTGTGAAACAGGATGTTGATTAAATGGTCCTTGACAGGGCATTACCGTAGTTACATGGTCTTTTTCTGACGCTGTTATGTAAAATAAAAGGGTATTTGAGGAGTTTTACTTACTGTGGTATTCTAGTGGTTAAGGTACTGGACTATGGATCAGAAGGTCCAGGGTTCAAATCCCATCTCTGCCACTGTTGGGTCCCTGAGCAAGGTCCTTAACCCACAATTGCTTGGAATGTACGACTGTATTAATTGGTAGTTTGGGTAAGGTTAAGGGTGTCTTCTGAATGAAATAAATTTACATGTACTTTCAATGGGACAGGTACATCCAGAACTTCTGCTCTCCAACCCATGCCTGGTCATGGATCTGCAGCGATGATTGGCTGTTGAGGTAGCCAGATGTTTATGGCCACAATGCCTGGAGTCAAAAGACAGATCTTTATTTTGTATTATAATTTATTAAAATGTTTAAGTTACAGTGAATAGATGTTACTTGATAAAGTCTGTCTTTACTATCTTACCAGTTGGGTCTTTGCTTTCTCGTCAGCTCATGTTTGAATTAAAGACTGTTCTAACTTGGTTGATGTGTTTATAGAGTTTTTTTTGTGTAAATTCCCTGCGTTTGTGTGGATCACTTTCCACTCTATTATTTGTACCAAGCTGTTAGAGATATTTGTAAGTCCACGTGCCTGTCCTATTGTAGGTAGTACTACTTTGTTTGCCCCCCGACTACCTGTTTATTCTTTCTAATCTGTAACTAGATAAACTGGTTAACATTCATGCGTTGTGTCTCTGGTTTATCTGGCTGATTTTCTGTGTTGTTCCTAATATTGTCCATCAATGCAATCTTGCTAGAAGATCTTGACTGTGTTCCTAAATCCTAAATCTGGTATGTATATACTGGCACATTTTCAACTAGCAATGAGAAAGCAGATGACAGGGAGATACAGCAGCATTCTTTCGCACTTAGTCATGACTGACACAAATTTCAGGACAGCGCCCGAGAGGAGGTTTGCTCGTCACAAAAGGCTGGGGTGGCGTCTCGTCACTGTCTGAGACTGGACGAACTGATAATAGCGATAATAACAGCCATGTCAGGCCTCGTCACCCAGACAGGAGAAATGGTGTTTCTCCTCAGTGCTATGAATATTGAAAAACCTTGGTAGTGCCTTTCACGAGAGGCTTAGTCAGTTAAAAATATGTCTGGGTGTCAACGTCTCAGCTAATGGTGCAGCACAAGCGGTTGGATGTTCAGACATGTTCTTTCTTCTAGAGTAATACCGCTTGTAAAAGTCTTGTCTTTATGGCGGCCCTTTTTTATTTACACTGATCTGTACCATGAGGAACCAGAGGATAAGTTCCAATCGAGAAGATCTCAGCTCAGGTGCTACTTTCTGACACCTGATACAAAACAGCCTGGTATTGGTAGTGTTTTGGCTACTCTTCAATGCTGCCTGGATGGTTTATTAGGGATCCATGACAGACATTTGGGCTTTAGGACCTGAAGATGAATTTATGATGCATAGCTTGACATTTTCAGTATTTTGCAAAACCCATAGGCCACCATTAGAGTTGTTGTTATATTTACATTACAGTTGCATTTATGGCATTTAGCAAATGCCCTTATTCAAAGCCACTTATGGCTACTTTCTTAAATCACTGTGGGTTAAGGGAGTTGCATAAAGAATTTGAACCCTAGACAGTAACATTTACAGAATTTACACCTTTATCCAGAGCGTCTTACAACTAATACAACTGATACAATCAATTGAAGCAATTATGGGTTAAGAGCAGTGCTCAGGGACACAACATTAGCAGCTTGGCAGAGGCAGAACTTCAGCATTGGATCTTTTGGTCCATTTTCCAGCAACTTAACCACTAGGCTACCACAGGTAAATATGACATAATGACCCATTATGATTATTTCTCTGTTTTTTTATTAGAATACAACCAAAAATTACAGTAAATTTGTATCATCCATTCATTCATCTTCCACTTGTGCGAGTCACGGAGGCAGCAACCTAAGTGAGACCCAGACCTCCCTGTCCCCAGCCACCTCCACCATCTCTACTGGGAGATTTCAAGGGATTCCCAGACCAGTTGGATGATGTAATCCCTCCAGTGTGTCCCCAGTCCTTTCCTCCTATCTGTTGGACACCGCCTAGGGAGGTGCTCAGGAGGCATCCTTACCAGATGTCTGAACCACCTCAACTGGCTCCTCTTGACATGAGTCTCTCCCAGATGGCTGAGCTTCTCACCCTATTTCTAAGGGAGACTCCAGACACCCTACAGGGAAAACCCATTTTGGCCGCTTGTATTCGCGAACTGGTCCTTTCGGTTATTACCCAAAGCTCATGACCACAGGAAACATTAGGGAAATTTGTATGCAGTATACAAACTGAACTTAATGTGTATTTATTTTAAGTCATTTGGCAGGTGTTCTTAGACATCGTGGGTTAATGGGGATGTCAACAGTGGCGTTGAGATTTGAACCTTGGTCTGTCTGGTCAGTAGTCCAGTACCTTAAATGCTGCAGCACCACAGTCCAAGTTCATACTGCACACAAAAACAAACAAACTAAAAAAATTCACCAAGAAAGAAATGCCTGATTGCTCCAAATCTTGATATGTAAATGATTACAGGTGAGGTCTGATTAGACTCTGAAGCTTTGCTACAAAAGGGCATAAAAGTCCTTGCCCTGCTTCCCTATGAAAAAGCTCTCAGATGCTACTTTTATGTAGACGGCTAGACATGCCTTTACAACACACTAGAATATATATTTTCCCAGTTGACAGACTTTGTGAGGGGATGGAGGATTTAATTGGACTGAGAGAAGCAGGATCATCATTTTGACAAACTGATTTAAGTGAAGAGTGTTTGAATTCTGAGTTTCCACTGTGCATGTCTGTAAAACCTCAATTTAAATGTGAATAGAAGTTGCATTTTGAATTTAGAAGAACATTTGAAAAATGTGTGTGTGATAAGGAATTGCGTTGTGCAATAGAAGTGGGTTATAGTGTGTGTGGAATTACAGTGCCTTGGAGTGTGTTATGGACTCCAGAGATCCTTCATACATCTTGGCATTTAAAAAGCATGATTCTGACCTGTTTACTGACCTGCACAGAGAAAGGATGCTGCAGTGAAACACAGAACTGCCTTTGTCAATGGTGTGTGTGTCTGTGTGTGTGTTCTCGGTAGGGACCTTATGTTCTCAGAAGGAACTTTGGATGTTTTTTTAATGTTGTACCCATTCTGTGGTTCCTCACAACCTCAACTGCTAGTTTACGAAAAATCTATTTCTCTATAAAGTACAAAAAAGAACCAAATGTTTTTTTTAGTTCTGAGGTTATAGATTAGAATTAGGTGTGGGTGCAAGATTTCTGAGCTAATCCCTATGTCAATGAAAAAGTCCCTGCAAACATATGTTTACCAATACTGTGTGAATTTATCTATTTACATATTATTATAATTAGTCTGTATATTATATATTTGTGTATTATATAATGTATAGACTATTATGTATAGTAGTATGTTATAATTATTTTCTTTAAATTAAGGGCCTGGGTTAAGTCGTGGGTTAAGGACCTTGCTTAAGGACGTAACTGTGGCAGCTTGGCAGAGGTGAGATTTGAACCCTGGACCATCAGGTTGAGGGTCCAGTACCTTAACTGCTAGGCTACCACAAAAGATGCCCCAGCATGATGTACAGTGTTGTGAGCTATGAGTACAGTAAGATATACAGTATATAGCACTGTACTGGCTGATGGACAATTGGTTTTCAACAATATAACTATTAATTAACAATTGTATTTTTAATTCATATATTAAGAAAAAGAGGGCAATATTTTCTATGCATGGATTACTTTTGAACAGCTGCTCTTTTTAAAACCAATTCAAATGAATTTTTACATCTTATTAAATTTTAATTCCCACTTTAATGGAATTTAAAAAATTTATCCATACTTTAGTATGCAGCCATGTCTTGGGCTTGATGGTTTTCATGGAGTGGATGCTGCCCTGCCTCAGGAAAGTGTGAATAAGAGCTGATCAATGGTGTCTGGTGCCTCCTCATTCATCTTCCTCTTCCATCGTGGAGACCCAGACAAGGTGTCACCAAAACACCAGCAACCTGGTCATTTCCAACCCCATTCATATTCAAGGTCACAGGCACATCTGTGTATTGATCTGGAGAGGCTCTCTCTCTCTCTCTCACACACACACACACACACACACACACACGCACTGCTATACAAAGTGAACTGATGGTAAATGTTTCAGTGATGATTTAACTAATACAAACGCTACTAACATTATTGCTCCTGCTTCTAGTATTACTTCTGTTACACAGTAAGGAATGGCTAGCAAACTCAGTTTCTATTATTGACATTATACTTAGTTCTAATACCAGTACATATTGTATAGTACACAACATTACCCATATTGCTAGACTACAAATTCTAATAACAATACTGATACTATGGTATTGTTGGTGTTACTAATACTAATACTAATACTGATACCAAATACTGCTCTCTGCAGTTTAAAGTCCTCTTACTAAATGTTTTGTTCCTTTGTCCAAGTTCTGTGTGTGTGTGTTACAGACATCCGGGCCGATTTTGACTTCCAAAAAGCTCTGGAATCTGGCATGGACTCTGGGTTTTTGTCCTCTCTGTCCACTCTTTAAAATACATGGCTGCAAGACGAGGGGAGGAAATGGGTTTTAAATTGTGTTTGTGCTATAGTAAAACGTTGATTGGGCAGCATGGTGGCTCAGTGCAGTAAGGGTAGTATCGCCACCTCGCAAGAAGAAGATCCCGGGTTCAATCCCAGGGTGGAGTGGCTTGAGTCCTTTCTGTGTGGAGTCTGCATGTCCTCCCCATGTCTGCGTGGGTTTACTCTGGGTACTCTGGTTTCCTCCCACA
>JAUZST010002607.1:0-17886 GCA_034779995.1 Parotocinclus haroldoi | reverse complement strand
ATATGTGTATATATATATGTGTGTGTGTGTGTGTGTGTGTGTGTGTGTGTGTGTACATATATATATCCCATCTTCCATAGGCCTATGCACCTGGTGTCTGACTTTTTTACATTGTATCAAAGTGTCATATCTTCAGCGTTATCCCATTAAATATATAATAAAATACTTTTGTGTGATACCGTATGTACTGCCTTAAGCTATGTTCACACTGCAGGGAAAAGTGACATGATTCAAATTTGTTTCCACAATATGTAACAGATTTGTTTTTGCAATGACAGTGTGAACGGTCTGATCTGGGCCACTTTCTTATGATGATGATGGCGATGATGAGCCTCCTTCAGCTGCAGCCATTAGGGGTCGCCACAGCAGATCACACGTTTAATACTAATCTATAAAGATGCTCTATCTGCAAACTTCCACATTAATAGGGGCTTAAGACTGCCACAAGGAGACTCACAGCAGCTGTTTTTCATAAAAGCACCACTCAGTGTTGCAAGCATCACACTCTACTCACTGAGCCACGAGTCTCACATGAGGATTAATAATTTGTTATGTGTCTAAAATGTAGCAATAAGGCCTAAGTATGAAAGTCAGATTGTAAGCCATGTGGCATCAACAGTTCCAGCATACTGAGGTAAGCCCTGCTCTCTTAGGAGCTCTATTCTCTCCCTCGAAGGACACGTGGGTACTCAATGGGGTAGCTTGATGAAAATGTAGCATATGGCTTTGTGACAATAATGGCCAATCAGACAAACTGAGCACAGCGCGATGCAAAATTGGTTAGCATTCCACAGAAAATCTCCAAATCAAATCTTGACCCTCTTTTGCCTCCTCGACCTCATCACTATGTGTCTGAGTCACCATTCGCTGCACGTTAACATACACAACTACTGTTGTTACATTATTCCTCTTTAGGAACTCATTCTACAGTTCAGTTCAGAACAGAACATGTTTGTTTTTTTTTTCATTTTTAAGGAAATATTGTAATTACTGTTTCAGTTTTGGTTGCCCCAGCAGAATGTAGGAGTGGGAGAATTTGGGGTATATGCAGCAGGTGCTGTGTCACTCCTGGACTTCTTACTGGGAGGCTGCTCCTGGGTCTGCTCCTGTTAATGTATCGCCAATGGACAAGCCTGAGGCTTTGTGACTCCAACAGTGTGCCTGTCTGCTTGTTATTTTACTTCTGTGTCTCACCCTCATCTGCATCTCGGAATGCTTGACAAACTATCCCTGCACTCCTTTTTCTTTTTCTTTCGGTCCTCCCCCAAATTCATCTGCTTCAATTTCTAGACAAACCATTTCTGAACGGACTGCCAGGCTAGCTTCTGACAGCCAAACAAGACCACTACTGGAAATTGAAGACACCCCAGTGATACCAGCAGTGTCTCCTTATGTGTTAAAGCTGGATTTTATTGCGTTGACCAGATGAGCAAGCCATAGAAAGTCACGTATTCTAGTCAGATACACTTCATATATAGTATTGGTTTTGTCATCTGGGGTTTGGGGTATTAGAAGGAGAGGTGGAAGCCAAGTCACACCACACAGAATGAATTGTTTCTTTCTAATTATCTAGGCAGAAAAGGATTCTGGCATCAACAAGCCTTTGTCCTTAGAGATTTGTCTTATTTATCTTCTTTGAGGAGGTATTTCAAAGTATTGACTTTTCACTGAATGTCTTATGAAATGTATGGAGTGAGATTACAATACTGGTGATCTTGTTTGTGTCGGTTTACTAGAGCGGTCCTCTAAGGAATGGCCCTCTTACTCATGGCGGCGTTTTTCATAATAACTGTGTTCAAGTACAATGTCTCAAAGCAGGGAGATTTCTACATGGAATTATCTCCATTCTGATGCTTCCAAGCCTTGTCTTATTAGCACTCCTTTCACCTGGTTTCAAACTGGGCAATTTATTGTTCTCTGGTGTCCAGAAAAATTGGCTGACAAAGCTGTGGAACATGTAGTTTTATAGCAGTTTTTCAGCCTCGATAATCGTAGGATTTGCATTTATATACAAATTCCATTAGCTACTGAAAAACTAGAACATGGATATTTCATTAAAAATATGAAATGGAATGGAATTTAATAAAACAAAGATATACGCAGTTATAGTGTAATGAAGGTTATCGTTTTAATGGCAAGAAACAGTGTTGTTCATGCACCTTGGTCCTGGAGGAACGTTGTTTCGTTTCACTGTATACTGTACACCACTCTATATGGTTGAAATGACAATAAAGCCACTTGAACTTAGCATTTTGCTACATACAAGGGCTTAGCTGGCTTCAACCAAGCGATGCCAGTAAACCAGGCCTCAGGAAACAGCACATCCATCCTGTTTTCCAATGAAGGCCCACCTTCGTAACAAGGTTAGCACATAAAAGGCTCAACTGCTCTAATTTGTAAAGTGTTCTTAACCTCACTTAACTTTATCCATGCCATTAGAGAGTCCTTCTGTGTTTCTTATACCCTCTGTACACTCGTAATGCTTGCTCTCTCTTACTTTCCTAGTCTCTCTTTATATAAAACTCTCTCTCATTTAAACAAATGACATACATACAGGGCTTCATCAATCAAGGCCAGATGAAATATGGGGTGCTATGGGGAGCTGGCCAACCCCTGAGGTGATTAATATTTTCATAAATCCTACAGTTGTAGCATGGTGACCCGAAATCCAAAAACAGTCAAGCAGTAAACACACCACATGCTAAACCTGGCAATACACAAAAAATCATAGATTACAGCACAATAGAACATACTCCCTAGCAAAATTTGAATGCTCTACTCACAATCTGAATGTAATCCTTATACTGTATTACTATGAATATGACTGTAACTTTATGGGCTAATTTTTCAAGCAGGTGACAGCATTAGCCCTCTTCAGTAACCTGCTGTTCTCTATGCTCTACTCATTACTGCCTGGGGTGCCCAAAGCCCTTGCTTTCATCTTCTACCATCGAATGCATATACACTGATCCTCTTGGACAGGATCCTGGAAATTCAGGGGGAATGAATAAAATGATGCTAATTAATTATAGTATAATGTCCAATGAAATAATTATACACATTTTTCTTTGGGCAATTATTAAAGAGTTGTAGCATTTGTTAGCGTGTGTCTTATTAAATATGCAATAATAAAAAAGTGTTGTTGCCCGTTAACAAATCTCATACTAGAATCCAACATAAATCTATTCACATGGATCATAGCTGCTTAAAATTCCCCAGGAAAAACAAGTAACCAGATAATGTGGAGTATGGAAGCCTGAGCTAAACTGTGCTGCCCAAAATAAAGCACAAAGCAGTAGGAAAAGTACAGTTTGCTGGTATTATCATTTCCGTATTGTTTGTTAGTCATGTCTTTGACAGAGAAAAAAACTAAGTCAAAAAAGAAACCACAAAATATTAATGCATTATACAAAGCGTTACTGGTGGCATGCATATTTTGACTAGTAAAAAGAATGTATTTGATTTTAAATGACTATACAGTTAAGCCTGTCTCATCCTAAGACTATTTTGATATCAGTTCTGCTTCTCTTATCCATCTTCCAATTAACATGACTAATAAAGAAATATGCCGGAAAGGTCTCGTTAGCTTCATTCTCAACTAACATAATACCACAAGCATTTTCGAAAATGCATGAGGAAATAATGAGAATGTAATCTGAAAGCAATTTGCCATGGTCCGTGCTTTTAGAGCAAATATTTATACAGCCTCATTATAGCAGACATAAAGAAATCTCGGGAAATACTGCTGCCCATTGATGCTTGGCAACAATTAAAAATGTCACTGGATATCCACAAGACAAAAATAGAGGCTGCATTATTTAGGCTCTACTCACACGGCTAAAGGACGACAACACAGAGACTGCTATTGTTCCTAACCATGTTTTTAGTCTTGCACTGAGCAATCTCGCTGTGCTGAGGTAGGCCGGTTTCCTGTCCTGAATCCATGTCTATGTGCAACAGCCTGAGCCCCTTTTACAGCTTCCTTTACTGAAACAATGGGTCTGCTTGCAATTAGGTTAAACAAGCATCAAGAGAGCAAGGTGGTCGACTTAAACTGGGCCTCCAAGCTCCTAATGATTCAGTAGAGAGCCATAGTGAGTCCTCAGTGCTGCACAGATGCAGGTTGACACTAATGGAGATATTTGCCTGTGGTAATGTGCAGCGTGGCGAGGAGAGAGGGAAGCAACCACCTGCCTGATGTCTCACCTGGTTCCAACTCATTGAAAATAAGACATCAGCATCACAACAACAACAACAACAACAACCTCCTAGCTTTGATGACCCATGCAATTTAAATGGCTAATAAAACTGCCTCAGAAATTAGGTCAACATTGCCCCATTGTGGATTAATTAACTGTGTTTTCCAGCACACTCAGACTGACAGAGTCACCTACAAAGGATTCTCATTCATGTAATCAGTAGAGCGGCGTAACAAGGCGATTACTGCAGCTCTGTTATGGGTGCTTAATTATCTCTGTTTGGTTTATGTTCAGTCATTTTATGGGGTGCATAACACTAAAAGTCAACCTGGCCACCCCTGTGCACCTCAGCAGGCCTGTGCTAGGGCAAGCAGCTGATTCAGTGACTTTTATGCCCTTGTTGGTTTACATGAGGACAAGACTCACTTTTCAGTGTAACTGTGTTTACTCAGCACCTTACACAAAGTTACAGTTCTGACAGGAACTTGAAAATGGCACTGCCTAGCAATTCTGTGACACCATGCTACCCTATTAATTAAAGGCATAACTAATAAAATCTTAATATCTTAAAATGTGTTATTTAAAACATGTTTACAGAGCAATCAACCTTACTATTTTTGTAAATATGCATCTACATCTATTTCAACTTTTCAAAAAGTTGGGACAGGGACAGCATCAGGCCGAAAAGGTTGTGGAATGTTCCGCAAACACTTGTTAAACAGCTGAACTGGTAAGTACAAGGGGGAACTACAAAGGCTTGTTGTTTACAAACGTGGTTGGGTTGAGGCTGGCTGATGTAGTCCCACGACCTTTCAATTCATAATTGCAAACAACAAACACGTAGCTTACCTCACAGCACGGTGTGACAAATAACTTGGATTTCAACATTACCAAAACTGTCGAAATGATAACAGACTTCAAACACCCCCCTACTATCCCTTTTAATCATCGAAAACACCACTGCAAATATTAAGAAATCCTGTACATTTCTTGGCAGTGTTATTTCTAACCATCTCCTTGTCACCTCCACAACAAGCACTTAAAATATTGTATATTTCTAAAGAGCTACCACTGGGTCATTCCTCCCTCCATTGTTGTTGAGTCATCAAATGCCCCAAGAAAGTTAATGTTCATTCAGAAAATATACACTGCTCACAAACATTAAGGGATATTTAAAAATGAATATGAAGAGAATCCCACTGGAAATGATGGACAATCTGATCCTGTCCATGCCCCATCACTGTCAGTCTTGGGTGACCATAAACCCTATTGAACAGTTAATGTGTGGCACTCTCGTCCAATTTAACATTCTTTTGTTTACCCCCATGAATATATCACTTGCTACTCAATCATAATACTTGAGTTAGCATCTCATTTGTATAATCAAACAACTTTCTTGGCAAATTTCAGATGCCAATGTCTGTCATTATATTTGGGTTTGTTAGTCCAAATTGTATGGACTTGTACACCTGTGTCTGCACCATCAAGTAGGAGGGTTCATACGCATTTTTGGAATTACATATGCTCTCTATAGACATCATTCATTTCGGGGAATCTCTGTTCGTACACATTTCAGCAAAACAATGACAAGTCAAACTCTACATGTTACAACACCGTAGCTCCATACTTAGAAAGTGAAGGTGCTGAAAAAGCCTCCGTTCAGACCTGCCTCATATTGAAGTTATCTGATGCGTAACAATGACAACACAGACCCCAGACTTCAGAAGAGCTGAAGTCTTTTCCCATCCAGGAATAGTTTAATTTTGCTTTAAAAAGTATGGCAGGTTGTGTCTTCAGTTGCTAAGCAATGCAGACAAAACTGTTAAGAAGAAAGATGATGATAAAGATGAAGGCGATGTAAACATTTTTTTAGATCAAATTTCAAATTCAGAACATTTACAAAAAAGTAAAGTTGAAGTACATATGAGTTAAAAGTCACAGGACACACTGAGTGCGTCTTTGTAGACTTTTCGCGAAGGCTGCCAAAATCATGGTTGAGGTTTCTTCGTCGATAGCGGTCTTTGGATGACCTCTACATGACTTGTCATCCACACTCCAGGTTCCTCAGAATTTGGCTATGGAAGATGCAACAGTGCTGTGTGAAATTGATGGTCTTGTTGAAGTCTGCGGCTATGATACGGTAGCTGCATTCCCCAAACATCAGAATCATCAGCTCCATTCAGTTACCACAAACGTTTTGTGTTTTTGAACTTTTTGAATTGTTGAACCACACTTTCAAACTGAGATTGAAATTCTAATTGTGGCAATCAATTTCTGAGACATCTCTGGTCTTCTTTGATATGCTATACGACCACTTTCCCACTGGAAAAACTTGCCCATGATCCAATATGGCAGCCATGTTCCGGACATAGCTGAAAAGATATGTCCCTCTTCCAATACTTGCTGGGGTATTTAGATATGTTACTTTCTCTTTTGTTTCTGAAATCAAATGGTGTCCTGTATCTTTTGACTCGCCCTGCATTTGCAATTTACACGCTGGGGATGGATACTGTACTGCAAATATTTATTTCAGAGAGAATAAGCCAACTGTTAAAATGGGAAGGGGACTCAATATCAATATTCCGAGTTCCGAGGGCGTTTTAACACTGTTATTACTTTAGCTGTTATAATCTAGCTGACTTGCATATAAGGGACATTCCAATTTCATTCTCCATTGACTCAAATAGATCAACCACAAAGCCCTGATACCCTGTGGTACAATTAAAGCATTCTGTCAGCTTTTTCAAAACGGTTATTTCTTAAACATTCAAACTTCATGATTACAAATAAATTGACTGACCAATCAGGACTAGAGGACTGTTTAAAGGTTTATTTATTTATTTATTAAAATTACGGCACATTCTGATCAAGATAAAATGCACCAGCTATTGCTGTTTTCAAAAGGCAATACAAAATCCAATTCATATAATTGCAATTTATAACGACCATTATATTAAGGATATATTAAGCTGACATCCAATACTATATGACTGCTGGACTGCAATTGTTTATGTCTAAATGTTTACATTTTTAAAAACAATGTTCCTTAAAGAACAAATGTTGATAAATGCATGGACATCCCTAGAAAAGACTGACACAGCCACATACCATAAATGACTCTGTGTTTTAGACTGTTGCTGATAAAAGTCTGGATGGACCTTTTCGTCTTTGGTCTAGAGAGAACATTGGTCTAGAGAGCCTGCATTTCTCCATGAAAATAAATCTGGAATACTGATTTGTCTGACCACAATACACATTTCCACTATGTGATGGTCCATCCTAGATGCATCAGAGCACAGTAAAGCTTTAAGTAGCTTAATGTTACTCCGTATTGTAGTGCTTGATAAAGTATTTCCTTGCCCATATGGTTCTATAAGCTATTGTTGAATAATGGTTTTTGATGCAGTACCATCTGAGGGACTGGAGATCACCCCATGTTTATGCACTGAAATTTCTCCAAATTCCTTGAATCATTTAATGATATGAACTGTAGAGGGGGAAATAAGCAAATCCCTTCCAATGTTTCTATGAGGTACTTTTTTCTCATCTGTCTACCTTTGCTCATCAAAAGTCAAAGTAAATATAAGGAACATTGCATGTTTTTATATTTGCATTTATTATATTTGCGTTTTTATGTTTGCATTTACCATACATCCCAACTTTTTATGATTTGGGGTTGTAAGTAGTTTTTTTTAATAAATTAGCTGTTAGGTTTATTATGGTAATAAATAGTAGTAGTAATAGTAATTAGTAGTATAGTTTAACATGTGCTTGTGATATAAAGATCGATTTTTTTTTTAAATCAGAAATACGCAAACAGATCAGGTTAGGTCCAAGTTTGTCTGCATTGCACATGACTGAACGCATATGAGCTAAACACTCTGCCACCAGAATAGGATAAAGAAAACAACGCTGCTGAAACACAACGTGCTACCTGGTCAGAAACAAGAGTGAGGCCACAACTCCACAAACAATTCTGTGAAACGGTCCAACTGGGATTCAAACAGGATGTCCTTTCACGTCACTCGTCAAAATAACAAAATAACCACCTGCAGACTGTGATCAGTGCTGTATGTCCAAAACCATGGTATTTGTACACAGCAATAAGTATAGGTGGAAGCTTTTTGAGCCAATTAATTATGTTTAGTTAATTATAAGCTATATGCATAATAATAAAGATGAGCCCAGACAAAGTGCACCACCGTTCCTCACACACTACCAAATCTTAATAAACTCTTTGCTATATATGTTCCTTATAGAGCACTGCATTGTGGTTGTGTATATTTAAACTACTGCAATAAACATATTAATTATTCAAGTTCATTCTTACATATATCATTTAGGCTACCCAAGGAGGTTGGTTCCCTTTCTGAGTCTTCATCGCCCCGAGGTTTCTTCCTTATAACATTTAATAATTTTTTAGGCTTGCTCAGTTAGGGCTATGGACCTAGATATTTGTAAAGCTGCTCTGAGACAATTCCCTATTGTGAAAAGCAAATACATTAGATTTGACTTGACTTTTTTTTTGCAATTTGTAAATAGCATGTATGGTACAAACTATCAGGATCAACAATGACATAAAATCCAACACAATTATTATGTCACAATAACCATATTAACATATAAACAATTTGATTACCTTATACTATGCAACATTATACTAGTTAATCATCATAACAGTACATGAGTACATTTAGTCATTAATTTGTATGACAATCATATGTTAAATCTACAAATTGGGGAAGGTTGTTTGTGTAGGGGACACATACGAAAAACAACTGCTAGTAATAGTCAAAAATTGCATGCATTATATACTTGTAGTAATTCAAAAACGGAGCATGCACTGCGTATGGTTTTAAATTGAGAATGTATTTCGTGGTCTCTGTATGCGATGCCGCCCCCACCAGGCCGCAGTGGGCACTACATGAGACAGAAACAGCCAGCTGCACATACACAGTACAATAGTCCAAAAATTAAATGTAATAATACCCCATATTCGCATTATAACCCTAACAGTAAATAGGTGCACAAATAGATGGGCAAAGAGAGTCCTTTGTGGTAAGTCCAGCAGAATAAAACTAGAACCAACTGAAACTAGATGGCTTTGAGAAATCCCAGATCAACTCCTGATGTCAACTCCCTAATCACGTGCTATTATTAAGGGCCTTGCCAAAGAGAAAAAGTTTCACTAAACGCTATAAATATCCCACAATACCCAAAACAGCTGGAGTGCTGAACGTGTATGCGGGGAGGATTCTGCATATGCTACTATAACAAAGAAGTGCAGAAACACACGCAAAGAAAAAGGGTACTCTTACTCCGTTTCTGTTCCAAGTACAGTCTAATAAAATACACATGCACACACCGTGTGCCAAAAGACAAAACAATGAAGAGCAGCACTAGCGGAATGGTGAAGGGGGTAAAAGTTCGCCGCAGACATTTCAGTAATAATTAGAATGCTCCTTTTATGTATACGAACTATTAAACTATAGTAGATCCCATCTGCTTGTAACTAGAGGCTAAGGCTGGAGAGATGATCGGCTCTATAAAAAGTAACGGCTTGGTTTGATAAGATTAGGCTTCCAGCCGGTTAGGGCAGTTCAAACAAAACAGTCCGCGAGCTGAGAGTGTGTGCAGTCAGACATGGATTATCAGCTGCTGTTCGTTCCACAGCTCTGAGGGTAAGTTTAAAAGTTTGGAAAAAGAAAACACTGGGGGATACTGGAGCTCACATTACAGTACAAAGCGCACACAAAACCGCGTAGAGATGTTTCTTGTGAAGAACGTGAACTATACACCTACATAATATTGATTTTGTTATCGCGCAGACCAAAATCAGTTATTGCAACCCCCCAAAAAAATTAGTTTACATTGTACGACAAGAGAACTTCGCCGTGTTTTCCTAACTGTTCCTCTGCAGCTACTCATTACTGTGATTTTCCGAGGTATACTCCCTAAAACAGCGCGCGCACACACATAAACACACACACACACACAACACTGTATCCCCACTGTTTCGCAAACATCACACAGTATTTAATTATCCCATATGCGTTTATTTGTTTTTACTTAGGTCGGTAATAACTACAGCAGTGCGTTTTGTTCTGTAGACGCTACAGACAAGCCCTCCTTTATATCCACGTAAGCTGCCAGCTCTGTTAAAGTTTACACAGCGCTTAATCGGGCTCTGTAAGAGACACAGTCCAAAAAAATCAGAGGCATACCCTTAAAAACAAACCAGCCGTTAAAAAGGCAGCGGTGAAGTTTTTTTGTTGAACTCCAGTCAGCGAGTGCTCTCTCAAGGCTGGAATGTGTAGCAGAACAACCTTATCAGGCTGATAAAAGTTGTCGAGCCGCGCTGAGCTCCAACTTCAGACAGGGACAAAGCCTTCAAACCTAGGTTTAAAACGCTGTGTGTTCTGCAGAAAAAGTAGAGCTTACCTCGGAATACTTGTCCTCGGACTGAAAGTAGAAATACAGCCAGGAGACAAGTTAGAAGTCTATCCATAGCGGGAGAGTAGCGCACGCGAACCCCGCAAGCGCCAGGGTAACAAAGCCAAATGTTTCCACAGTTCACGTTAATTATTCCTGCTCTAAGGGTTTTGCGCTGTAGAAGTAACGCCGGTTTCTTCTCTCTTCTGTTTCAATCTTCCCCCACTTGGCTAATTGTGAGCGTACGTGAGTGTGAGAGCCACAGAGTGTGTGCGCGCGCGCGTGCGTGCGTGCGTTCCTGCGTGTGTGTGTGTGTGTGTGTGTGTCCTCCTAGCGGCTTCACAGCCGGACTGACTACTAGATGAAGAGATGTTGACGTCACTGCGCGCGCACACAAGCGGCGCTGCTTGTAATACTCCCGTACTAAACAGTAGACCGGATACTTTTACACGTGTGTACGCTAGAAGGGGTATTTCGAAAAACTCCCCGTCCGAAAGGTTTGCCTCGCGCTGCCCGGTAGAGTTTCTCGATAAGCTTACCTGGAATTGTTGGTACGGTTTACAGTATTGTTCTCTGACCGCGGCGGAGTTAGGAGGACAATGAGGAGGGGACAGTATCCCTTTGCTGAATTTGCATTTTTTATTTGACAATCACCGCTCACTTTATTAGGACACAATGCCAATTTAGAGCAACCAATAAACCAATTAACACGCCTTTGGAATGTGGGGGGAAACTAGAGTATAGAGCAAACCCACGCGGACAAGGGAAGGTCATTCAAATTTCACACAGTCCATGTTCGGTACGGTGCCATCCCCACTTACCATGTACATTATCTCACAAAACTAAGTGCACCCCTCCCAGTTTTCATGGAACAAGACTGAAGATATGACACATATAAAGTAAATCTGTAAGTTTTGTCAATCTTATGTAACAATGTAAATTTGCTGTGACATCAAAATATCTCGACACACAGCCATTAATGTCTAAACCACTGGCAACAAAAGTGAGTGCATCTCCAAGTGAAAATCGCCAAATTGTGCCTTAAGTGTTGATATTTTGTGTGGCCACCATTATTTCGCAGCACTGCCTTAACTCTATTGGACATGGAGTTCAGTAGAGGTTCCCAGGTTACCACTGGAATCCTCCTCTTCCACTCCTCCATGTCACAGTACACGCTGGCATTCATGGTTTCCTTAATGAACTGTAGCTCCACACAGCCAGCAGCACTCATGCAGCCCCAAATTATGACGTCCCCACCACCATGTTTGACTTTAGGCAACACACACTTGTCTTTGCCGTCCTCACCTGGTTTCGGCCACACGCGCTTGACACCATCTGAACCAAATAGGTTTATCTTGGTCTCATCAGACCACAGAACATAGTTCCAGTAAATGCATATCATTACCCTGCTTGTCTCCAGCAAACTGTTTGGGGTGTTACTTGTGCATCATCTTTAGAAGAAGCTTCCTTCGGGAACGACAGCCATGCAGACCAGTTTGATACAGTTTGTGGTGTATGTCTGAGTGCTGACAGGCTGACCCCCCAATCCTTAACCTCTGCAGCAATGCTGGCAGCACTGCCAACCTGAGGATATAATGCTAAAGTGCACTCAACTTCCACAAGTGACTATGGCGGGCCTGTTCTGAGTGGAACCTTATAACACGAATGAGTCATGATACTGAGGAGGGAAAGTGGCTAATTGGGCACAATTTGTCCATTTACATGTAGGGGTTTACTCACTTTTGTTGTCATCAGTTTAGACATTAATGGCTGTGTGTTGAGTTATTTTGAGGGCACAAATTTACACTGTTATACAAGCTGTAGACGGACTACTTTACATTGTGTAAAAGTGTTATATCCTCAGTGTAATAGTTACAAAAGTCAAATTTATATATTTTATATTATTTATATCTATAATATTTATATTTTTTCTATAGTGCTTTTTACAATGGTGCATTGTTTCAAAGCAGTCTGACAATATTACATTACATTACATTATATTATATTTTATTATATTATATTATATTATATTAATCCCAAATTGAGCAAACCTAGGGCAACAGTGGAAAAGGAAAAACTCCCTGAATGTAGAAGGAAGGAACCTTGGGAGGACCAAGACTTAGAAAGCGACCCATCCTTCTTGGGTGGCCTAGATGTTAACTGAAATAGGTTTGTATTAACAGTACAAATTAAGCAAATAATAACAATTCAATTAAGCAACGTAAAATATCCAAGATATTGAATCCTCAGCAGTCGTCTCCTGATAAGTGAATTGTGAAGTGAAGTGAGTTACGTGTGAAGGGTATACTTGTGTTTTATGCATAATAAGCAGAATTAGCATAACGCAGAAATATAAGTAGAACTGAGAAAAGATTATATAAAGGCTTGTGTTCTGTACACACGCTTGATCCAGGATAAAATATTTGCTGTGAATTTACAGTTAGTAACTGAGCACAGTTTATTCTGATTAAGATTTGTGTGTATCCAGAGCTTATCCTGGAGAGACATGATGCATAATAGCTATTTAGAGTATTCAGTTGGCATGATTTGAGAGATGGGAGGACATCTACATTGTCACAATAAGAACATGACAAAAACCATATAAAGAATCACACAGTCATATGTATTGCCTACCTTACTTATCAACAGTCCTTATGCTCTTCTGCACATTTATAACAAGCATTTTTAGTGTAATCAACATTAGATTAATGTTGATTACACTAAAATGTCAAAAAAAAGAACTATTAATAGTCTTTGCCAAGTACTAGTTTAGAGTTTAATTTAGAAAGGTGTTTTATTGACCGTTACCATGCTAAAGCAAGTAATGCTGATGAATAAATGGAAAAAGGTACACTCTGCATTTAAAATGTGTTGTATCTAGCTCATTAGCTTTAATTAAAAATAAAGTACTGAGGGACCGGTTCTCAAGAAGGGTCAAAGTGGTGTGTAAGGAATATCACGTAGACTTGAAATTAACCATTGTGTGGGTGGCATCTTCACAACTACATACCATCCTGCATTATTTGTTCAGGTAATTAACCTGTAAACACTCAGTACATTTTCTCCCACAACCAAGTTTGTCCAACCTTTACAGTTTTATATGTTACAGTCATCGAACTATGCGGTTAGAATTTTTTAAATTTAAATTAAATTAAGTTCGCCTAATCGAGGAGGCGGCTAGTGCTGAGTTATGCAGTTTTTATTTAAGATTTTGCTTCTCTCATTTTGATCGTATTCAGGTTGTAAATTACAATATTATATTATCTTAAAAGGACAATCCCAAATCGAGCAAACCTAGAACTACAGTGGAAAGGAAAAACTCCCTGAATGTAGAAGGGGGAAACCTTGGGAGGACCAAGACTCAAAAAGGGAGCCATCCTCATTGGGTGGCCTACATGTTAACTGAAATAGTTAGGTTTGTATTAACAGTAAAAAATTAAGCAAATAATAACAATTAAATTACATAATGTAAAAATTGAGATATTGAGTCCTCATTGGGACCTTGAAGGCACACCATCTCCTGATAACTGAATGATGGATGGAGTTACTGGTGAGACTGGATATGTACATCATAAATTAAAACTAAAGCAGCAGTAAAAAAAAAAGCTATACACTTCAAAAAGATCTCAATTTACATCATTGGAAATGTCATTATGTACATTGTGTACTTGCTTGTTAAAGCAAATATCTATTCAGTTATTCACATGGAATGGTTATAGGCGCTAGATGGGCTGGACTGAGTATTTCAGAAACTGCTACTTGGATTTTCACACATATACCAGACATACGAGGAGAATGGCCAGACAGAGCTGACACAAAGCAACCACGTTTTCACCAAGGTATACAGAAGAGCATCTCTGATTGCTCAAGACATCAAACCTTGAAGCAGATGGGCTACTGCAGGACCACATTATGTGCCACTCCTTGTCAGCTAAGAATAAAAAACTGAATCTACAAATTACACAGGCTCAACAAAATAAAAACGCAAGAAAAACACTGCCTGGTTCTACTGTAACATTCAGATGGTAGACTCAGAATTTGGCATAAACAACATAAAAGCATGGATCCACCCTGCCTTTTATCAACAGTCCAGGCTGCTGTTGGTGGTGTAATGGTTTGGGGTATATTTTCTCAGAAAGCCCTTAACCACAAATGCCTGGGTTGTGAGATTGTATCAGTTGTAAGTCACCCTGGATAGGAGAGTCGGCTAAATGCCTACCAAGCCAGTACTAGCAATATGTACCTAATGAAATGGCCGACGAGTGTATGTGCAGTATCTAAGTGCAGTGCCACAGTGTTACAACGAGCACTAAACTGTTATTTTTGCTTCTGGGATTGGGTGGAGGTGCCATAGTTTACACAACAAAGAGTTTATATGGCTTTATCATAGTGTTTATAGCTAGACTAATGTACGTTAGTCCAGGGAATTCAATAAATCAAACCACAGAGGCAAGCTAAATAGAGGAAAATGCGATTGATGTCAGAATTTAGAGGTTATACTTTGTTTTACAAAGGCTGAAGTGGTTAAACAGTACTTCACTGAACTTTCTCAGTGTTGCTATATTAAGGGTTCTGTGTTTGATTTCTGGGACAAGAACGATATCAAAATTGTCCTTGTCCTTGCAAGATAAAAATTATAATTCTTAAATTGTGTTAACAAATCTTGAAGTTTTCTAAGCAGACAGAATTTAGAAGTTAGAAGTGTGATGATGGAACTATAATGGAATAGAGAAGCGTGAGATAAAGATCTTTAAGCTGATGAGATGGTCAAAGGGCACTGGATTTTAGTTTAGATTTTTCCTGTGTATGATGTCATTTTTCTTATTTGGTCCTTATATACTAACTATTGGTTAACACTGGACAGATTTCAGCTCCTGGTTGATTTGTTTCCAAGAATGTGATATTGGACTCCAGCATGTAGGTTTAGGGAATAAAATCACACCTGTGGGAGCCTTCCTAGGAAATCAATGTCTCTCAGTGGCCAGGCTTTGTCCAGACATGTTAAATATTGACAGCTGGAAAGGTTACTGTGTCCACAGTGCAACATGGAATGAAGAAGAAAGTGAAAATGAAGAAAAATATGTAGGTGAAATACAACAGTACTGCAATGGTTTTTTTTAAACTCTGTTTTTTAATATAAGAATGTTCTTTTTATGGAAATGTTGAGTTTAATCAATTCCCTGCATCCTGGCTTGTGCCATTTGTCCATTAAAACCTGCAGAGCATATAATATATGATCCAAGCATACAATACATATTTTTAAACCTGAGCACTCAAACTGGGGCCTGTAATGATGGGCAGCTTGTTAAATAATTAGTACAGTGGTAGGCAGAAAGAATACAAAGTTCTTTTTTGTATTTTCCAAATTTTATACAAATGCTTAGTCAGATCAGTCATATCACCATAATGATTTTACTGAAGAGCTGAATCTTAAGAAAAAAAAAGAAATTAATTTCAGAATGTATTTGTTTTTAGAACATTCCACATTTTGCTGTAATGACAGTGTGCATATGAGCTGTCGTGGTCTCCATAAATTCAAAATCTAACAATCCATGCAGGATTTCACAATATTTTACTCATGTGACGTTTCAGGAAAGTCCACGATAGTCAGCACTCCTTGTTGTTCTTTAGTCTTCAAATAGCTGTTGTAAAGCTTTAAGGTGCAGTTTAGTTCATTATCATGCTTTAAACAATCATTTTCATGAAGGTTTTAATGGAAAAGGTACAAAATGTATAATACTTTGCAATTTTAAGACGCATAAGTCGTTGGTTAAATAAGTTGTTTAATAATTATTCAAATGCTTGTTACCCAGCACCTGACTGATGCCTTCCAAAGAAGAAGCTATGAGGAAATCATATTTTCACAATACACAAAATAACAGCAACTTCTAAAGTAATAGGAACATGAAAAGACCAAAGTTTTTAGATTTAAATTTTAGAACTTTTGTAGAAAATGTGGAAAACTCCTAGCTATGTAAAGCATTCTCCAAAACGATGTGGCATCTTAAGAGGGGTTGGAAGAGTTGGTGTTGTCCTAGATTTTGACGTTTGACATTTATGAAGACTTAACACACCAGGTTTAAGCTCAAAAAGCTCTCATCTGCTTCGGTCATAATGCAGCAACACCACATGCCATTCATTATTTGTATGGCAAAAATAGTTTTGTATGGATTGGAAACAACATACTGTATTGAATGAATATTGGAAGCAGACCTTTCATCTCAGGGAATGAAACCGAGTTTGCAGTCCTAACCATTTGTTTGGAGACTTCATAAAACTTGTTCACTGTTTTCCATCTGCTAAAGTGGTAATCAAACAACCACATTACAGAAAGACACAGTCTTAAAGTGAACAACTCCAGTAGTTTGTAAGTCTGAAAAATATTTAACAATATATATCAAATTCTACCATAAATGTGATAAATGTTTTTTTTCTGTTATGTCCAACCATCTGTCTTGAGGCAAATAATCAATAATATGAGAATATCATTAATATCCAGACATGTATCTGTTGCAGTTTTAATCAGTTTAGCTGCTTTTTGAATCTAAATGGTCAGCTATATCTGGTACTATTCTGACCATCGATTTGGTTGCTGTAAATAAATGTGCATTTACTTTGTCCCAAAGAAATAAGACTAATATTTTGGAGTACCACTGTGATAAAGTATAATTAGCATATCAAATTATTCCATTTACCATTATTTTTAAATATCTTTAATTATTAAGTGATGAGAATGCAATCGCTTAAATACTGGAATTACTTTAAATCACAATCATATCACACATTAAATAAGGGTCAGTGGCAATGTCCCTTGTGCTTGCAAACCTTATCAACGTTGGCATCGTTATCCCACCACTAGAGGGAGTAGCTCGCTTAAAGTAATAGAACCTTACCGATTAACGTCTTAATATTGGCAAGCTCTTAACTTTACAAGTGATTTACCTACGGTGCCACCCACACATATAGTAGTAATATTACTATTATAAAGGTTGAGAAGGTTTAAATATAATTGGTAAGCATGCACAATCATGCGCAGAAAGGATGCCTTGGTTTAGGCTTTAGCTTCAAGTAACACGAACTATGAGAAAAATATCTTAAAATTAAAGTAATTAATTAAATTAGTTATTGCTGCTCATTAATATTTTTATGTCCAAAACATAAGTGAGACTCTTGAAACCCTGCAGATGTGTGTGTGTGTGTGTGTGTACAAACAACAAAAACATTCATTAGTTCGTTTTTTATCGTACATATATAC
>JAUZST010002606.1:0-17886 GCA_034779995.1 Parotocinclus haroldoi | reverse complement strand
TATAAAACACCTATACATTTCTTTTTTTTCAAATGGATCGACACAGAGGTTGCCAATATTAAAATCTAGTATAGCTAATTATGCAAATTCTCTCAGTCAGAAAGCTCAGTATGTTTACCTGAAATCACATGTAGTGCAAATTCATTCATGAAATGAAAGAAAATCAGTTAAAACGTAAAGTACCAAGTTCAGTGCAACCACTAAAACAATGCCTTTATTGTTGTAAGTCTGATTGGCTGAATGGAGGCGTCAGGATTAGACCACACCCTTGTTTTGGATAGTTCATGAAATATTCTCATTCATGAGGCATTAGAGAGTTTTCATGTGGCAAATCACTAACACTGGCAGTCTCAACGACATTATGAAGTGAGGTTCAACAACCCCATAAAATGTGAATAGTAAATCATGAATCTTACAAGACCATAGATTATAAGTACATGCTCTTTACTTGCATTTGCACTGTATCATTACATAGCAGTATTCAACATTGATTACCATTATTTTATTTTTAAAAATCAATGTTAAAATGAGATATTGTAAAAATAAAACACAACCTCAGTACGCTACTCTAACTTGGAACATGAATGAGAATGACTGATTAACCAGTTTTTCCAGTTCTACTTGTGATGTCGTCTTTCCTCATTTATCATCCAAACTAGGGTTCCTCCACCAGCTTATTATGAACATGCATCATGCCTAGAAAATAAAATAGCATACAAATAATCAGCAGTGTTTAGAAAAAGCTTTATAAATAAGCATATTTTGAACACAGATTAATGCACCAAAAGCCATTATATAGTCAAAATTACATTTATTTGTCCCCCTCACAGTTCAAAATGAGCAAAGCTAGGCAGAAAACGGCAAGGAAAGAATCAAGATTCAAAAATGGACCCAACCATGTTGGGCAGCCTAGATTATATTATCTAAATAATACATTTATAATAATTGCTTAAATGCACATAAGCTAAACTGAATCATTTGAATGGACAATGAAACAAACAAGAATATATAATAAATAATATATTCTCTCCACAGACTTCCAGTTCAACTGTATACCTGTTTAACTGCTTATTCAACTCAAGTTTTTATTATTCAAGTATTTACACATGTGGACAAGGTCAAGCCAACCTGCTGAAGTTCAAACCCGCGCATCAGAAACTGACGTAAAGTGAATTAAATGACTTTGAATGTGGCATGGTTGTTGATGCTAAAGAGGGTGATTCAAGTATTTCAGAAACTGCTGACCTACTCAGATTTCACTCTCTAGAGTTTACACAGAATGGTCTAAAAAGCTAAAATATTAAGTGAGCTGCAGATCTCTTGGATGAAAATGCCTTGTTACTTGTAAAATGCCTTAAACAGTAACTCAAATAACCCCTCATTACAACTGACTCTTGAAGTAGATGGGGTAGAGCAGCAGAAGACCACACCCAGGTGCCACTCCTGTCAGTTAAGAACGTTCAACTGATGCTACAATTTGCATTAGCTCACCAAAATTGCACAACAGAAAACTAGAAAAACATTGTCTGGTCTGATGAACCTATATATATATGCTGTGACATTTGGATGGTACGGTTAGAATTTGGCGTAAAATACATGAAAGCATTCGGGCCCCTAATACCGATCGAGCATCGTTTAAGTGTCATAGCCTCCCTGACTTTGATTTGACTATTCTTGCTGATCATTTATTCTGACTTTTATGACCACAGCATACTCATCTTCTACACACTACGTCACAAATATCAAAATCATCTCAAACTGGTTTACCGAACACGGCAGTGATTTCACTGTACTCACTTTGCTCCCATGGTGTCTCAATCGTCTCAAGCAGATCTCAATTTAACAGAGCACCTCAAGTCAAGTCAATTGGTTTTAATGTCATTTCAACCATATACAGTGGAGTACAGTACACAGTGAAACTAAATAACATTCTTCCAGGACCAAGGTGCTCCACAAAACAATAGACTACACAATACAACATAAGTGCACGTGTGGAGTAGCAAGTGCAATGACCCAATACAATTTACAATAAATACGCAAGATGATATGCTATAAATACACAAGGCCATTTCAAGAAAATAAACAATAAATATAGGGAGGGGAACAGTGCAGTTAGCTCCCAAAGTAATGGGAGCAGTAAGGTGCTGTGTTATGTTGTGTAACTTTGGAGTAAATGTAAATTGTAAACATTTAGACACCTTTGGGACGTGGTGCTTCATTAGATTGGTATCAAGGATGTTTAGCCGACAAATCTCTAGGGAATATTTCTTGCACCTTGGTGAATTTATGCCACGGAGAATTAAAAGGAATTCTGGAGGTTAAAGGGGCCCCAACCTAAAACTAGCAAGGTATATAGGACATAATAAATAAACAGATTAATTTAATAAAATACACTGCTCACAAAAATTAGGGGACATTTCGTGGGCATCTTAGCGACACACACAATATCCATACACAAGTTAATCTCAAGACTAGACACACATACATAGACACACAAGTCAATGCCAATTTATTGTAATCATTTAACCTAACATGCATATCTTTGGACTGTGGGAGGAAACCGGAGTACCCGGAGTAAACCCACGCATGGGGAGGACATGCAGACTCCACGCAGAAAGGGCCCAGGCCGCTCCACCCGGGACCTTGTTGCTGTGAGGCAGCGGTGCTACCCACCGAACCACCGTAGTGCCCCAACCATGTTAAGTCTTTGCGACACTAAGTAAATGAGTATCCTGTAAACTGTGCGCTTTCACTAAAGCTGGTAAAAAATACTACAGGATATTTATTGATTGGTCCCTCATTTGATTAACAGCTAAAAACCACATACTGTACTGATGCAAAGTACATGGTCACAGCCTTAAGAACTTTGTGTCTACGATAAAAGAGTAGATGTTTAGAATCGAATTCGGACTCTTATTACCTTTGAAGTATTTCACAGTCTTAACCCGCAGCTCTTGTGTCGCATCCTCATCACACACGAAGATGGTTTGAGGGTGTTGCTGGAAAGCTGAGACTGTCCACATGTGGTTCACACCTTCCTCTATGGCCTTATAAAGAGCAAAGGCTTTGTGTGCCCCAGTGATGAGGATCATCACCTAATAAAGATTAAAAAAAATACATTCAGCAGATCCAAGGGTGTACCTTCATCCATACATATGCATGCTTAGTCTAATTCAAGGTCGTGGGGGGGCCTAACCGGCAGCACAAGGTGCACGGTGGGAACCGACCTCCACACATACGCAATACAAACAGGGAATCTAATCAGAGTTCTATTTATGTGTGGGGCAAGAGCGCACTATCATGACACTACATAGCATCTCACAGCTCCAGAGTTTGCATGTTCTCCCCATATGTGCATGGGTTTCCTCCAGGTACTCTGCTTTCCTCTCAAATTCTAAAGACATGAGTTAGGTGAACTGTCACTTCTGACAGTGAAATGGATTATGTGAGATAGTGAGATGTCTGCTTACAACTTGATGTATTTAAAGATTTAATATTGTGAATAAATTAATATATGCATATATATTATATTATTGTGAATATTAATATATGTATATATATATATATACACATTTAGAAGACCACCTTAGATCCAGAGTGACTTTTGATGCACGCTTACAATTTGCAAGATTTGGGTTAATTGTGGATGAAGGATTTTGCTCAAGGTCCCAACACTGACAGCTTGACATAGATGGGATTTGAACCCTGAACGTTTTGGTCCATAGTGCAATACATTCACTACTAGGTCACGACAGTCTCACTACTTATTAAGAAGATGACACAGCTTAGTTGATGAAGAGTAGGAGTTTCTCCTGACATGCTTATGCTTTAAAAGGTATCTGTATTTTGTAAAATATTTCAAGCAGGGGTATGCAATACTGAAATGACATTATAACTATAATTACATGCTACTTTGGTAGTTCTTGGTTCTAAAGCTCTCTCTCAAACACGGCACTGTGTCATTTCGCTAAGAAATTAGTGGTGGCATTTGTAATGGCTTGTCATCTGTTGCTTTTCTTATCGTAAGGTACTTTATCGCAGAATGATTCCACAAGGATTGCTGAGTGTTTTTGTGCTTTGTGAACAGCCGAGTCAAGACTTTTGCCATAATCTTCATATTCCGCATGGCGGTTAGTTCACAGATGGTGAAACAACTTAGTTGTCGAGCTATCTTTAATTACAACCGATTTCCAATGAAGTTTGCAGATGCCCGTCTTTTGAGCAATATCTTTTCTAATCCTTCTGAATGTGAAGGAGCTAATTAAACCTAATGACATAGATGGCGAGAATGTCTGTATTTTGTCTCCTAGCAGTTTGTTCACTCACTTTTAACTTCTATCATATGCTTTTAGGTAGAACACTAGCTTAATTTGTGGCCCCTATATACTGCACAAGTGTACACTACCGGGTCATGTGATGCAGCGAGTACATGGACTCTTGGGCATGTTTTTGAAATGTTTTATGCAATGCCAATGAACCACAAAATCTGAAAATACAATATTACTTTGGTCAAATCATCAGTGTCTATAGCATAACACAGGTTTCTGTCTTCTTCGAAGAGCATACATGCTAAACAAGAACCCAGAAATGCTGGCATACCTCACGGGCATCCATCACTGTTCCAACACCAACAGTGAGAGCCATAGTAGGGACTTTGGAAAGATCTCCATCAAAGAAACGAGCATTGGCCAGGATGGTGTCCATAGCCAAGGTCTTCACCCGGGTCCGAGACACAAGGCTAGAGCCAGGCTCATTGAAAGCAATGTGACCATCGGGTCCAATACCTGAAACAAGTGTTTAGAGACTTTTCACATAATAAAGGTAAAATTATTTTAACATTTTAATTTTATTCATGTACTTAAAAAAGAAAAATTTATAACGAGTCTAAGGACAGTTAAAGATTTAAGCTCATACACACTGAGAAAACAGATGGGCTGATCAAAATAGACATTGTCTGGACATACTATATAGTCATACAGATGTGCACTGTTTAATGCCTGCATTACATTCTGTGAAACAGGGTGTTGACCAAAATAGATGTTGACCAGACATATTAGTTATACAGTAGCAGAGATACTTTGTGCGTACTGTTGTATTTTGACCTATAGTACTAATATAAGCACTATAATATATATAGCTATATATATATATATATATATATATATATATAGCTATATAAGTACTAAGCACAATATAAAAACATTTAGTACTGTTACAATTAAATAATTTGTAATTAAAAAAAATAATGAAACAATAGCAATGTTAACATGTTTTCTGCCTCAAAGCCTATAATTCCCTTTTTTGTCAGCAGGTGTCACAAAGGTTTGCTCATATTTACATATATATATAATTTAGAGACTGACTTACTAATACAGTCTTACCGCCCAAGCAGTTAGGTTAGGGCCTTGCTCAAGGACCTAACAGCGACAACCTGGAGGAGGTGGTAATTGAACCCTGGACCTTCTCGCTTAAATAGCTTGTGCTCGTACTAGTTTTCTGTCATTCAAACGTATTCCTATTATAATTACCAAGACCTCACAAAAGCAAACAAATGTTGTTCAGATGGATTTTTACATGTAAGTGACTATATAATGCAGAAAAATAGGAATTTATACTTAAACATACATGTTTACCAACTTCACCAACACCTGACCTTAGACAGCAGTTATTTCTGTTTTATTTATTTTTCATTTACATAAACTTTTGTTAGTAGTTATTTATGGTAATCACTCTAATAATCTGGTAATCACTATACTATACTATACTATACTATACTATACTATACGTGTCAACTAGAGTGGTTAGAAGTATGCTGGGATTTCTCTTTATTGTGCCACCTGTTACTAAATGACAAGAGATGAAAATTCACTCTTACCACCTACGAAGAGATCAATCCCTCCAGCAGCTTTAATCTTATCCTCAAAGTCCTGGCATGCTTTCTCTAGGTCTGTGGCATTGCCATCTAGAATATGCGCATTCTCTGAGCGGATATCAATGTGCTTGAAGAAGTTGTTCCACATGAAGGAGTGATAACTTTCCGGATGATCTCTGGGCAGTCCTATTTGGAGAAAAATCAGCCCTTGGCATTTACAGCTTCAGGTAAAAGTCGAAGGTTGAACAGCTGGTTATGGTCACACTGTAAGTCTGAGTGCTCAGTTATGATTTATTACTCAATTTTTTACTATTCAAAATACATAGTGTAACCTTTTACAACAGAGAATTGTCTTAAAGCAACTTTACAACTATCTAGGCCCTCAGTCCCATCCGAGCAAGCTAAAGAAAAGCTAAAGAATGCCATATAACGGAAAATAGAAATATAATAGAAATCACAATATAAATCAATATATAGTAAATGAATTAATGAAAGTAAAAGAAAGGAGGACGTAAAACACTACAACACAGTAGTATACATAATAAACAATTGAAGTAATACTATAAAACAGACAATGTAAGCAAGTGTGAGAACCTACAGTACAAATGTATCAGGGTATCAGTACAACCCATTCTACTGCCACCGTCTATAGAGATTGCTGAAATTGATGCTTTGTAATTATGAATTTGTTAGGTTGTTGAGTGAGGGGTTGTTGAAATAACAGAGCTCAATAATTAGAAAGGGTGTCCACATATTTTTATCTAACTGTATATAAGATTGAGTTAAAAAGGCCAAACAGTGGTTGACCAAATTAGAGGTGTAAAATAAAGTTTTAAAGATGACACATGGGTAAAACTGAATCAGCCTCCTCATACCTGAAGCCACTAATCAAACCATGTTCCCTGACCGATACTCCTCGCTGTCTTCACTCAGCATTTAAGCAAGCACTAACACTGCACTTATTTCATTCCTTATTTCTTTAGCTCCTAACAGGATGTTAGTTAGATGGTGTTGTATATGGTTGTGAGCTGTATTACGACTGATCTGCTATACACTGTAAATGTATCTTTATTGTGCAATGTGTGATATGTGACGAAGCAAATCCGAAGTGGATTTTACTAGTGGTGTTAATATAGTAACAGATACACACCTACAGTAACAGTACAGTAACTCATACATACCTACATACTCATCCATGTTGAAAGTCTTGACATACTGAAATGAGATCTCTCCTTTATTGTAATACTCAATCAGCTTCTTATAGCATCCAAGTGGAGTGCTACCTAGAGAGATAAAATTATTGCAGTTTTTCAGTAGTAAGGAAGAGGAAATGCCTTCACGCAACTCATGGTTGTCAACGGCTTCTTTTCACTGCCCCACAGAAACAATCATTAAAAATTAATAATACATTGTTACATTGCAAATAAATAATAATACATACATGCATAATAACAGATTAACAGAAACATATGTTATTATTATTGCTTTTTCCCTCAACAGATAAAGTATGTTATGATGATGATGATGATGATGATGATGATGATTGCCTTGTGGGCAACAAGGTGAAAAACACGGATACATTTATGTGATAAACATATTGAAGGTTTTTGTATATAAAAAACAACCCCCCCCCCAAAAAAAAAGAAAAAAAAGAAGAAAAAAAACCAACAAAAAACCCCGAAATCTTAAATAAAAGCAACTGCACTATTAACAATAATTATATTTCATTATTCATATTTTTGTGAGCATACTTAGTACGTAAATTAGATACTTCTAAGAATTATATTCTGGTATATTTAAACACGCATCATCAAAATCCCTTCAGCTTTTTATATAAAAATTAATCATTTCTAGCAATGATTCCCCACGTGTGGGTTGGGGGAATGAATTAGGCATGTTTGGCCTAATTGTTGTTTCATTCTGACAAAATAAAGATACATTTGCGTCACTTGTAATAATTCCACTGTAAAGGTAATTTGTCAGTTTATTTTATGTAATAAATTGAAATAATGTTTCAAATAGATTCCTGTGGAAGCAAATAATGTGTCCTTGTGTGTCCGACTACGAGCCTCAAAACATTTACAAAAGAGAACACAGAGAGAACCAGTGATTTATAGGGTGCTTTCTATTAAGAGGTGGCTGTAAAAAAAAAACCTAAACCTTAAATGTCATCTTGTGAAAATAATATTTCATATTTTTGAGCATTTTTTTGTAAAAGTTATTTTAGATTTTCTCAAAAGTTAGATTCATCGTGAGTTTACAGTTTAAATAAAAATAGTCAACCATACACAAGGCTGTATATTAGTGCAGGAAATGTGGCTGCTTTCCTGCACCTCATGACCACATGGTGACGAGTAAACTATCCTAAAGTAAATGTACCCCAAAGTTAGTGTGCAAAATTAAGACCTGTCACATAAGACCTGTAAAATGATCAGTAATGAAACAGTCACTCCCAAGTTAGTTTTGAGAGAGGATAAATATATGAAAAGTATAGAAATACAGTATTAAAACTGACATTAATACAGTAGAAAGCAGATATATGAATATTATTCTAACGTGCTAGCCCACCACTGCTGGTCCCAGGTTTGAGTCCTCGCTGCCCCTTCCAGCTGGGTCCATAAGCAGACAAAACACTGCGTGACTAAGGTGACTATTTCGTGTCAATGACCCGTTTTACAGAAATTAATGAAGTCAATAAATGACGCACACCTCTATGTGAACCAGGCAGAATGGTCCACGTAAAGGTATGCATCATTCATTGACTTCATTAAATTCTGTAAAACAGGTCATTGACCAGACGTTACCACGGTCACGCAGTCTTTTTATGCAGCTGTAACGTAGATATAAAGAGCGTTTCGCAAGAAAACAACTGTGTGCAAACTATACATAAATGCATCAGAGATAAAGACCGGAAGGTCCAGGGTTCAAATCCCACCTCTGCCAAGCTGCCACAGTTGGGCCCTTGCGCAAGACCCTTAACCCACAATTGCTTGAATTATAAGTATGTGTCAATTGTAAGTCACTCTGGATAAAGGCGTCTGCTAAATACCGCAAATGTAAAGACAAAACACAAATGTTAACTCTCAAAGCATCCGAAGCCTAAACTGTCATATACATCATCCCCTCGAGGAAACACTGGGGATCTTCAGCTACACAATCACACAAGTGTAGAACCAAAGTAATTCAATAAATGAAATAAAAAGATGTAAACAAAACATCAATGGATGGCATAAACAATACGCATGGCATCATTACAAAATACCAAAATGCAACATACCTGTAAGAACTCAATGTATACCGTCAACTTAATATATAAATAAACTATACTGCTCAAAAAATTAGGGGATACTTTCAAATGAAATATGTGCATATGATGAAATCTGAAAAAGAAATACAAGATAATAAATATCCACTATTTTTGGTTAGTTGTGTATATGATGAAATATGAAAATGAAATACAAGATAATAAATATCCACTATTTTTGGTTAGTTGTGTAGATGATGAAATATGAAAATGAAATACAAGATAATAAATATCCACTATTTTTGGTAAGCTGTGTATATGATAAAATCTGAAAATGGAATACACCATAATTAAATATCCACTATTTTTGTGAGCAGTATATTTCAAAAAGATGACTGTCTCATGTATTTAGGCCAAACACATTTTCAGTAATCACACAGAATTGCTTTAATGCAGTAGGAAAAACATGTTGGAAAAACTAAAACGTAACAAGTCAAAAAAAATTAGTTTCAGGTGTAGATTAATTGAAAGTATATTACCTGTAGGAAGTCCCAGAGTGAAGAATTTATCCGGCCCCGGATTAAAGTGGATTAATTTATTTCGGATGTATTTGGCTGCCCACTCGCTGGCTTCCTCATAGTCTCTCAGTATGATCAGTTTCATGTCTGTTTGTGCTTAAGTCAGGGAAGAAACAATTGAAAAGAAAACTGGGAGAAAAGAAGCAGATGCAGTTACGTGCCAGACTTTACCCTCATATAAATGACTTGAGTGCGGAAGCTCTTCTTATCAGTGCAAGGAGGAGACTGGGGAAGGCTAACTGGAAAAGCTGATATTCATGTAAATACCGTTGGCTTTTAAGTGATTCACTACACTCTGCACAACAACACTGTATATTGTTAGTAGACTCAAACTTGTTAAAACGGTACCATAAGTTATTAGTCGGCTCTACTCTGTAACTGTTCGTAGCATGATAATCATGTGACGGCTAGAGGAATACACAATCAGCTGACTAGCTGCTATTCCCGCGGCGAACCGGAAAGACGGCCGTTCAATCCCAAACAGCTTACTATACAGTGCACTACATACGCCTCTATTTTTAAATGAACTATTTAGCTCACTATATAGAAATTAATGAGCTATTTGGTATGCAGCCCGAGTAGTTGGTTTTAATGCCATAGTCCTCACTATATTCATATGCTCATTAAGAAAAATATTGAATATCTCGTCTAAATCAGTGCACTTTGACGCTAAAAGGGAACATCAGAGTGGAGAATAAAGGTAATTAATGCGACTTTGAAGAAGGTTCGGTTGTTGGTGCTAGAAGGACTGGTCTAAGAATTTCACATTTTCACACACCGCCATCTCTAGGGTTTACGGAGTCCAAAATATTGTCCACAAAATATCAAAAGCTTTACGCACATCGTCATAAAGCTCAGACCATCTCTGATTAAACTGCTTTGTTGAGTCCCAGATGTTGAATCCCTTAATTTCTGTGAGCGATATAGCTGAGATGGAATAATTTAGAGGAGTGATAAAACATGTCTCCCACAAAACTTTATGTCCAGATGAATTGATACAACTTCTCGTGTTTTCTGACCTATAATACTGAGCATGCATCAAGACAATGAATTCACTGCACCCAAATGGCCTCCAAAGTCACCAGATCTCAATGGAATAGAGCATATTTGGGATCTGGTAGAATGGCAGATTCAAATCATAACTGAAGCCGAAAATCTACGGAAACTGTGACGCCATCATGTCAGTATGAACAAAAATTTCTGAGGAATGTTTTCAGCACTTTGTGGAATCTATACCACAAATATTAAGATGGTCCTGACAGCAAAAGCGGTTCCAAACTGGTATTGTAAAGGTGTAAGCATTAAACTGTCCTGTAAGTATGCATGTCTGTAAGCATGCGGTGTGTTTGAAAAGGAGTAAAAATAATGCGTTCGTTTTGCACTACAAAATAAAAACATACGATGACAATTAATTCATATTTATTAAAACAACAGCTTGCACAGACCGAAATATTTGAGAGTACAGCACATATGTGCACACACAGCATGAACTGGCAATAAACAGCTTTATTGCATTACGCTCTCTTCCTGTAAGAAAAGAAAGGACATGCACCATGTAGCCACTATTCATTCAGAGTGCCAAAACGACAGTATGGAAGTGAGGAAGGAATGACTTGGAGTGACTAAGAAACATGACAGGAGAGCACAGTCCTCCTCTTAGTCGAGGTCCATATCAGGTTTGGACTCGGCTGATTCTGCACCATCCGTAGGTGCTTTATCATTGGCTCCAGTCTCGGATTCAGCTTTTCCATTGACGGGTCCATTCTGTTCTGCTGGTTTGTCATCTTTTGGCACCTCTACTTTAGGCTTAGGTTTGGTCACGATGGGATTACAGGTGGAGAACAGCTCCTGAAAAAGAACAACCAGTTCATTACAGAGTTGTATTAAAACTATGCTGAAAAGCACAAACATCAACCCATTTGCTACACAACTGCATGAAACGGACAGTTCAACTAAAAAAAAAATTCAATGTTAGTGCTCCATGCTAAGAGATAATGTTATTTATACTTGTTTCTTTTACATTTATGTCATTTAAAAAAGACACCCTTATCCAGAGCTACTTGTAATTAATACAGTCTTTTAATTCAAGCCTTGCTCAAGGACCCAACTGCGTCAGTGGTGGGATTTGAACCCTGGACCTTCTGGTCCATAGTCCAGTACCTTTAACCACTAGGTCACCACAGTCCCACGTTTATTAATTTAGCACTCGCATCTGTGGCCATTTTAACGACAGACGAGATTATATGGAGACACAATGTTATTTTGAAGCTAGTCAAATAAATAAACTCGGATCAGTCCAATGTATTGTGATCAATTAACCCAATGAATGCAATTGGATTGTGGGAGAAAATCAGAGTTCCTTCTCTCTATGAGGCAACAGTGCTACCCACCGAGTCAGCTTCCACTTTAAAAGCATAAACTGATTCTGGAAAAAGCCTGGCGATCATTTTTATACAACTTAAAAGGGCCATAGATTTGATGCCATTCCCTGTCGGTTAGCACATTTGTCTGGTCTGTTAAGGCTCTCATTTCTAACCATTGTTTCCTTTTAATTTTATTTGAAAATTAAAATTATGTAGAAGAGTCAGATAATTAAAAACCTTCGGTTTTACATGCGTTGGGCAGCAAATGGATTTCTTTCTACTTTGCAACAAGTCAGTATCATCACAGAAGGTGTGACAAATGTCAAACTTTTATAATTATATAACGAGCATATACAAAGTTTTATATGATTCTTGTTTTCCCCAAGAGTGTTTGGTAGTCGTTTCATGGCTTATGTATTTAATTCCAGGATTGCCAGATCCCACCACAGAATTAAGCCACCAGGTCCAAAGGAACAAACCCAAAAGACATGAAGTCACTTCGAATAAGAAGACCTGTTAATCATGTTTGTTTCTTCCATGACAGCTGTGTGCATGTGCAGAATGAGAACATCAATTGAAATCAAACGATGCAAGACTATGCAGTAAAGGCTATCTTTGTTTTGTTAATGATGTTTAAACTCACCCGTGTTTTTGCTGCAATATCTGCAGCTTTCACCACTGGGTCCACTGTCAGACACTGCTTGCTCTGCTGATTCATTGTGCTGTTCATCCAGATCATGACTTCACTCACCATCTTATCAACTTTCTGAACCTCTGCCTCATCCAAATGCTCATATGGTTCATCCTTTCATTTAAAGGTTAGGAAAATGTTAGGCACTTTGTGAACAATAAACACCTGCACAACACTGAGCAACAATTTTATACCTTCATTTTGAAAGCCTCTATAATCTTCATGTACTGCTGTAGCTGTTTTCCCAACTCCTCTAATGCTTTTGGCCGTTCCTCAGACTCAGTGTAACGAACTTGAATGGGTTGGCCCATTTTCTACAAAACAAGCAAAAAAATATGAACAAAAAATAAAAACAATATCCAATACAGCGCTTTACACACAACACTGTACTGCACACGCTCCCTAAAGTGGTTGTACCTTTAATTCTTCAAGTTTGTCGATGTATACTTGTTTGGATTGGTCCTCTCCGTCTTCATACAGCCAGTTTTCGGTGTCCTCCAGTTTTAACGAGAGCGCATCCCTGTCCTGTACCAAAGGAAAAAGAGCAGAAGCAGAGCGGTTACAGAGCGGAACTTACACTAGTTCTCATGCAGAACGCTGGATTAAACAGTTAAAGGGATTAACTGTGGATTTTAAAAAAAGCTTACTGTTAATAAATGAGGCTAAAAATAAAATAAAAGCGCTCTTTTAGCTTTCCTCCAAAATACGTGAGCAAGCATGATGACAGGCAGTAGCGAGGTTATGTTTGACTCTAAAATAATAATAATAATAATAATAAGCTTTATATATGTAGCACTTTTTCAAACGGCGTTTGCAAAGTATGAAACCGATACAGAACTGGGTTGAGGTACCACCAAAGGACACTCCTTTCAGACACAACGCACTAAGGTGTGATTAATCTACATGCCTGATTTCCAGAACAGCTTGATCTTGACAATACAAGTTCTGGATCTTCTTTATGGCCAAGGTAAGTTTTCAAATTCACCAAAGTACTCACACTCTCACTGACAAACTTCTCAAACATCCCATGTAGTTTGTCCCTCATGTCATACACATACTCCTCCAAGTTGTTCTTGGCATCGTTCCGTTCTTTCTCAAGCTTGTCCTGCATAATCATTTTACCCTAAAAAAGGAAAGGCATCGCCTGATAAGTCACCCTTTAAAAAGGGAAAACAAAATCTACAACCATCCAAAAGCTGCTTTCGTGATGCTCTACCTCATTCTCCACGAACAGATTGAGCATGTCGTTGGCCAGCTGCCACTGAGGATTATTTTCAATGGGAAGCTCCAGGACTTTTGTTTTCACTTTAGGCTTTTTAGGCTGTGGAGGCTGATCAGTTTTCTTTTCTTGTTTGCCTTCTTCTGCTGACGCCTGAACAAAGGGCAAAGCACAAAGACAGCAAGTCACAACATGGTTGGCATGCCTTGCTGGCTCTTTTTCCCTTTATAGACATTTTGTATTACATTTTGAAATACCCCAGAATTTTTGTGAGCAGTGTCTATGTACCTCCATCTCCTCGGTTTCTGACTTTTTCTCGTCATTTTCTTTCTCAGCATCATCCTCACCCTTCTGTAGTTCTTCATCCACCTGCATTTTGATCTGTAGGGTGAAAGAGTGTGACTAGGTAAAAATCTCATTCGATTAATACCATAATGGTTCTGATAATACATGACAATCACAGTAACTAATTAAAAGATTTCCCAGTAAAGAAATTATCCACTTGGAAGTTTGATAAAGCAGTGTTATGTAGTGCTGCATGAAGTGGCCCAAGAGTTGGGAGAAGCTTTGTCTCTTGCAGAGGCAATATCTGAGGGAAAAATTGCAATGTCCCTCATCTCTGTCAGATAAATTCATTGCAGGATTATGGTTGGAGATTTTTTTTAAGCCGTGTCAAAAACTGCTGTCTATTTACTCTATTCTATGTACTGGACTCATAAAAGTAGTAAATGATTCACACTATATTAGAGTGTCTGAATTATGGGTGGGGGGACCAAGACCAAAAAGAACAAACCTCCGTGGGCAGACTTGAATTTATATGCAACTAAATCACCTAAATAACAAATTTACAGTAATTGTTATTAGGAATTAGTTATTTTGCAGCAGCATTTTGCTGGTGTAAAAGTATGGTTGTGTAGAAACCATATGAATTATCTTGTATGTATTTATTAATACATAATAAATGTCAGCATATCCATGACACAAACTGGATTACAACTGCATTAATAAAACATGCTAGTGCTGGGCGGGTTCAAACAGTACACTGGTGTTAATTTCCCATATGTACTCCATACTGCATTGCAGAAGCTCTAATGCTTCAAAATAGGCAGCAAATAATAATATATATTTTGCTGCTACAACATCGGTAACAATATGCTGAGAAAGCTCTCTAGCCATCTGGCATAACATTCACCATAGCCTAGAAACAATTTAACAATTTGTCAGATAAAAGAAAAGAAAACGGGTATGGATTCTGAAGCGAGAGTGAGGTCAGAGATGCTTATCAGAGACTCGGAGATTGAGAGCAATGCATAACTCACTAAATTTAGGGATGTCTTACTGGATCACAAATATTTCAGCCACTTGCAGCTTATTTTTAAAGCTCTATACATTGCAGATGGCGTTACAAAAAGCTGTTTACATTCGGCAACTGTTGGATCATGCATTCTGATGTGTGTGATATTTTGGGCTGAAGTTGATTCGGTGCCGGTAAACCAAACTTGAACAGCACAATGGATGAACACAAACTGTGCACCATATGAGCTGCTGTCTCTGACTGTACATCTACAAAATAAGGTAATAAGGCGAGTCTCTAATAAAGTGAGCAAAAAGTTTTTAAATTCCAGCATCACTGCTATTATCTGATCCGATCATACCAGCTTAACACAGTACCACCACCACCACTTCAATGTCACTGCAATGCTGAGAATGATCCACCCGCCCTTAACTCTGGGTCAGGGCCCCCACAGGAACAGCAAAGATCAGGTAATACACTGCTCACAAAAATTAGGGGATATTTCAAAATGAAACAGCCCAAAATTAAACATCCCCTAACTTTTGTGAGCCGTGTAGTACCTGATCTTTCCTGGTCCTGTGTGGGCCCTGACCAGATTAAAGGGGACTTACAAAGCACAAAGAGAAACAGATGGACGACAATCTGTGATTGCAAAACTACAAACTGACCTCTACAACTTTGAGTAAGCAGAATATAAAGTGAAAATACAGACTTATGCACAGTACTGCAGATGTATAAATATATCAAATACCTCATCCTCCTTCTCTGTGCTCTGCGCTTGAGCCTGTTCTGTGTCCATGGGCTCCTCTGACTCCTCACTCTTCAGCACCTCCACTAATGAAGCACTGGACACGCTGAAGATTCCGTGGATGTTCATACGCACTTTAACTTTTACCTTTGAGCTCTCACCCGTGGCTTGCGGCACAACGTTCTGGATCATGTACTGTCCTAGTAAAACGAAAGGAAAATACAATCTGTTAAAGAGCATTCGGACTAATCATTGTCAACATCAATCTAAAAATGTGAGTGTTGTGAGCAATACCTATTGTAGGATCTGGGTATGGTAATTCCTTGGGATTGTTGTAGTAAGCTTCCAAAGAGAAAGGCTCTTTCCGATAGAAGGTCAACACTTTGGAGAACGGAGCAGCGTGGTTCATTGGGAAAACCTCACAGTCACTGAAATCAAGAAATACAACATTAAAATAGACAAAACAAAAGGATCTGATTTTGATAAGTGGCCACATCGATTGTAATTCGTACCTTATGCCGTCCTCTGCTGCAGTGTTCCATTTCAAAGAGATCGGGTAAGGAACGACATCCGTTATTGAAAACTCACGGACTTTAAAGGCAGGAGACAAGATTGCACACTGTCGAAACAGCACGAGAACATTACTAAAGATCTTCCTGGTAACAGTCTCTCTGTACACATTTGTTCTCAATAGAGATGCACCGACGGAACAGATGATAAGTTTCATATAAATTGTTCTGTGCCAGTCACATTTAGCCTACACTTGTGCAGTCATGACGCCGGCACAAACACAGCCACGCATGAACTGCACAGTGCTTTGACTTAAAAAAAAGCTAGTTTTCAAAAAGGTTTCACCATTTTCTACCACTATGTTTCCACCACCTAAAGCTTTAACCCATCACTCGTTCTGAGCCAATTAAAAGCATCGTCCATTTAATAACAGTCTGGAACCAGTACCATAACAATGAATATAACGGTTAATTATGTGACTGGTTTAAGTGAAACAGTATCTCAGATCCATCAGACAAACACACTGAAGGTGATTAAGGATAGGAGGCGTACTCTAGGCCGTAAGAAACCGGTGGTGGTCTTTATGGCTACTTTAGACAGTTAGGTAGACAAATACATTATTGATCACCAGTGAATATTTTGTGGAATTTTGGGGACATTTAGTACAAAATAGGGAAAATGTATTTTTCAACAGCTAATTGACCGGTTTGTGGCAATTCACGGTCAAACCCCGTTATCTGAACGCACCACAATCCTGGAACTGTCTTGTAATAGGTGAATTCTGATAACAGGAGTTCTATGTTAATAATTAATTTATTATAATAATTAATTATGTACAACAGTTAGGTCTGATCTTACAATCTGATTCTGGTTCTAACGGTGCTGAGCTGTGATAACAGCACTGCTTTTTGCACTTTATTGAAGCATTGTCACTAATGACACAAACATTATATTCAAATAAAGCAACTATGTTGATAAATAATGGCATTCTATCATTCATTTCTTAATAAATGTACTTTTTAGGCTTACTGTTATACAACAGTGACAATTCCCTTAGATGCCAGGTTATTCACTTATATAGTCTTCTTGTACACAAAGATAAAGTATTACTAATAAAATATTAAATCTAAAGTGCAACCATGTCTGGGTGTTCCAAATATTCCTAATTATCTTCTATCTTGTTTTTTCTTCAAATATTACTTGTTAGTTGGTAACAGTCTGCCACAGCCCCCCAAGGCTCATTTTTGGCTGACACTGATTATGCAGTGTGTACACATATACATACATATATATATATAGATATGTGTGTTTAGGGTATGTTACAGGGCCACTATAGGTGTTATTATATTATATTTTATATATATATA
>JAUZST010002605.1:0-17887 GCA_034779995.1 Parotocinclus haroldoi | reverse complement strand
ACTGAACTGGAATTGTTTTGTAAAGAGGAATGGTCAAAAATACCTTCATCCAGGATCCAGGAACTGATTAAAAGCTATAGGAAGTGACTAGAGGCTGTTATTTTTGCAAAAGGAGTATCTACTAAATATTAATGTCAGTTTTCTGTTGAGATGCCCATACTTTTGCACCGGTCAAATTTTGGTTTAATGCATATTGCACATTTTCTGTTTCTCATTTCAATCCTGAAATATTACTGTGTCCATCAGTTATTAGATATCTCAAACTGAAATGGCTGTTGCAAACACCCAAATATTTAGAACTAAAAATGATTAAGATTAATAGTATATTTCAAAAAGAATTATGAAAACGAGAACAGCTACAGATAAGAGAATGCGGAGGAAACCAAAACCAGACTGACATCGTTGAATGCAAAACATTGACTCAGATGTATGTAGACATATGTACAGAAAGAGTATATAGGACTGTGCGTTGTTCCACATTAAATACTAACCTAAATATGAACTACAACTAAACTACTCACAAAAATTACGAGATATTTCATTTTAAAATATCCTCTAATTTCTGTCAGGAATACATAAAAACTATACGGATTTTCTGTGTTTGACAGCCACATTCCAGGCAACAAAATGCTTTCTAAAATGGACATGGGCAAGACATTACAACAGTCCCAAAATATTGTAACACTACTGCAATAGAAATATAAAGGACATTTCCACAAGAAAACTGCTTGAAAACAATACGTAAATGTATCAGAGATGCTGCTGTATACAAGAGGGAAGCTACACTACTACCTACACAGCATCCTTAATACCACTGCATTTTTAATTAATTCACAATAATTATCAAAAATGCTGTGTTATGACCTTGTGTAGGAGAAAGTCGTGACACTTAAGAAGCTGGTATAATGAGCCTGAGTTTAATATCAGCCATAAATGCCTTGACAGGCAGTATTATGAACAACACAGATCATCCACATGAAGCAGAAACTAGTGAATGTGAACCAGTTTACATAGTTATAAGCTGTAGATAGTTTTTGTTTCCTATTACAATTATTCTATTCTTATTTTATTTTATTGCATTTGTAATGTTGTCTTTAAAATATCAATTTGATCACTCAAGGTGAAATGAAAAGACTCGCAAAAGACAGGCCACGCAGTGCTTTGATAGTAAAGAGGAGGATCTTCTAACGGATATGCATGGTAATCAGCAGCCAATGAAAAGGTGATGTGTTCGAACCATTGCAAGTTATAATCCTGGCAGCAGATTTTTATTACAGTTTGAAGGTATTGTGGGGACTTTGATTGTAGCCTATATAGTAATGAGTTGCAGTAGTCCAGTCGAGAGGTTACAAAGGCATGAATCAGTGTCTCAGCAGCTGCAATGGATAGTAGGGGGCAGCTACAGGGAGACAGTAGTTTTAGAGACAACTATAATAAACAGTTTTTTCTGTGCATTCAGTAAGAGAAAATTAGAACTGAGCCAGAAGTTTCATTTCACAATGCATTTGGTCAGGTTACATTGGAAAGGGATCAGACAGCATAAAACGGAGATACACCTGGGTGTCATCAGCAAAACAATAGAATTTTAGACTGAAGCTATGAAGGATGTTGCCAAGAGTCAGCTGTTATCTATAAAATTGCCATTGTGTTTGTGCACATGTCCATGTACATTCATGTTCACTCTGTTTGGATGCATGCACTGAAGCTTTTGATTCATTTTCTCTGAGGGTAGTTCTAACATGCATAATCTTATGTAAATGGTTCGAATGTATATTTACACTTGTATTTAACCATGCAACCTGTTTCAATTCCAGCTGTTAAATGGTTGCCTATTGCTTTGTTGTCTAGTAAGGCAAGGGTAAAAAACAATACATAAACTTTATTTGTTAAATTGTGTTTATCCTGTAATTATAATGGACAAAAACTTTTAATGTTTCTCAGTGAATAATTTGATGTTACCATTAAATAACAATACACATCAGTAAATATTGTTCTAGTATAGGAACTAAAATAAGTCTGGACTGGCTAATGGCACCACACACACCAATAGTGTTGCTCATTGTCATACAGCTGCATGCCCCATTGTGCTTTATCTGCCAAGAAAACAATTTCATCTTCATTGCAGAAAAAATATGACACTTTCAAAAAGTGTTTCAGGGTGAATTTAAAGCTTTGCCATCTCTTTCTGCAACTGTCTTCCCACATGTCCCGGTGGCTTATGTGAGCATCATTGCTGTTCTAGCGTACCATAAAGAAAATCAATTTCTACCCAAGCCAGAACCTTTTGTTTGTTTTTTTTTCCCTTCCAGACCACAAGGCAGGAAAGGACAGGCTTAATGGCTACATCAAGACCCTTTCGTGATTAATGTCTACAGTCATAATCCCTCAGGGTCTGCCCCTTGACATTGCTGCTTGATCTGGAGCAATTCATTTTATTATTTGGCACAACCATCACGGAATTCACAAGTGATGGGGAAAACTTAATGACAGGACTCTTTTCAAAACAAGCCAGCTTCCTTAAGATGTTTTTGTAATACAAGATTTGCTTTAAGTGTCTTTAAACAATATCAAGGGAAAAGCCTTCAAAAACCAAATCAAATCAATTCAATTCAATACCCCCAGAAAACAAGACTCTTTCAAGAAGAACAATAACCAGAAGGTTGTCTACTGCACTTTTGTGTCTAGAAAATATTAAAAAAAACATTGCTGTATAAGAAAAAACGTTTCTCTCAACATAAGTGATTATGAGAGGTTTCTCTCAACAACAAAATATGAGAGGTTTCATTCACAGTGGTTCAGCAAAGTTGTGTGGACTGATGAATCACAATTTGAGTTGCATGGTGATGGTCCAGAGCAGCATCTGAAGATACAACAGCAAATACTTGTGAATACTAAAATACTCTGCTACTATTAAGCATGGAGGCGGAGATGACGATATGGACAAACACTACAGCTGCTGATACTAGTGAGATGCTTTGCTTTTGTGGAAAAATCAATTCATGCTTTGGAACACAGGACAAATACTACAGAAAGGCTTGCACAATTTAAAATGTTTTTAAAAAGAAAAACAATCCCACTATGGATTGATCCTAATTTGAGCCCTATTGAGAATATTTGGTATCACATTCAAACAACTGTTTGAAACCTCAATTTAGTGCAACAACAGTGACTGCTCATTCTGTAATAGTTTTCCATTCATCAAGGTGTTGAATCTATGCTGTTAAAAATTAAGGCAATTTTGAATCAGTCTTGGGCCAAACCAACAAAAGTTTGTGGACAACCAAAAATTACATCCAAAACACGGTGTTAGTATGGAGTCCCATCACTGTCTGATGGAAATTAATTTAGATACAATGGTATTCATAATCGAAGAGAAGCTGAATCCAGCCTGAAATTAGGTTGTTGACAGAGGTCAAGAGGGAAAGACTGCAGAGTACACAGGAAGTGGTTGGTTGGATCGGAGCTTGATTGTACACTGCCTGGACAAAACAAGGTCACACTCACTTTTGTTGGACCGCCTTAGCTTTGACTACAGTACGCATTCGCGGTGGCATCGTTTCCACAAGCTTCTGCAATGCAACTGCATTTATTTCTGTCTAGAGTTGCATGGCATTGGAACAACCTGGTCGTTCAGTATATTCAGGTCCAGTCCATATGGTCCCTAGCAAATTGATGCCATTTTTGCTGGTTAGCCTCAATGGCAAGAGGTTTTATTAAGGCTACACAGCTGCTTAGTTCCAATCCCTTGCGTTCCCTTCATTTTGTGTATGTTTAAATGCTCTTACTTTCACTATTAAACACGTCCCTGAGTTCTAAGATAACAATCATTTAATTTTTTTCCGACCACATTTCTTTTTAGAAGATGATGTTTCCCTACTGTCCTTCCAGATTTTTAAACCGAGTTGGACAGTTCTTAACCCTTTTAGCAGTTTCAGCAATCTCCTTAGATGTTCTCTCTGCTTGGTGAATGCCAATAATGTGACCCTTCTGAAACAGATTAACATAATTTCCACAACCACAGGATGTGACTTGGTTGTTCAACAAATGAGAATCAGTTAGGGTTAAATAACATTTGCCAGCTGAAGCATGAGCACCCATGCAATAATTATCTTCACTTATTTATTTACTTAGTTAAATCCAAGTGGTGATTTTTTTCACCAGGCAGTGTACATATTATAGAGTCTAGTGAGTGATGTTTGTTGATAGAAACTACAATGTAATGAACAGAGTAGCAGAAACCCAGCACACATGCACCAACAATACAGGAACCATACACTTAAATGAAAGATGGTATTATTGCTTGATTGATTCTTAGCCAGTGCCTTCTGTTGATTTCCACAAAAATGAAACCTAGGGCAAGTCTTTGCCACCCATTTGCTTGGATCACACCTCTCTAGCCTTCTATATGAAACAGGAGCAGAAGTACTGTGTTAGAATAATGGAGCTGCAAAATGTCACATTATTCAAGTGTGAGAATCTCTTAAACCACTGACACATTTTGCACCTCATGGCAAACCAGGTACCTCTTACAATCAGCAAGAGGGAGCTGAGGACCTGTTCTGCCCAAGGCCCCAAGGGATTTATAATGCATATAAAGCAACTGTCTTGTTTAAACTATGACATAAATCTAAAAATACTAGACTTGCTAAGCTGCAATACAGATTATAAATAAAGCATAAGCACAGCAAAAAAATGTGCTTAAATTGATTAAGAGACAATATTGTAATCAATATTTAAAGCAGGCAAAAAAGGCTTTATCTTACATATTATTTATGGCTTCCAAGACCAGTTAAACACTGGCTAGAAAACAGCAAAATAATTTAATTACAAATGAGAAGTGACTTCTGTTATAGACAGTGCTGTTAGATGGCTCCATAAAGGAACAACAGCACCCTAAATAGGTGTGGGTGTACTAGTCTCATGCGCTAGTGATCAAATGTAATTATCATTATTTTTTTTCTTCAAATAATTACCCAATTTTGTTACAAGAGTACACTGGGACAAAATTGATTGTCTATAGAAATGTTAATTTAAAATAAATCACAAGCTAGTTCAGCCATAATGTTCATATTATTTCAAGGTCCTATATGGCTTGAAGGCACAGTGCATAATGTCATTAAGCATGGTCCTTGCATTTTTCATAAAGCACATATACCGAATTGTTTCTACCACAGTTATGGAAAACTGCCAAGTTCCAACTAAGATACGTAGATCTGGCTACAGTAAAAATATGCATTATTGGCAGTGTTAATTTAGCTGCAGTGGCTTGCAATCTGACACTTCTAACACTTCAAAGAAGGGGTAACAAATGGTTGTGTGTAGAATCCATCAATCTATTCATTATCTTCCTCATAATCCACAAGAAGTCGCGGGCCAGCCAGTGCCAATCCAGCAACTCTGTGAGCAAGGGCAAGAACAAGACAGGGCAGCAATCCATCGTAGTGCACATACACTGCCGGACTTTTTCCAGCAGGACTTCGGCATGGCCACAGTGTCAAAACTACTACCAAATGGTTTGCTGACCAGGAATGTGCTCGACTGTAGCCAAGTCCAAGTAGTTTCCAGACGTTTGTCACAAATTTGTCTTTTGCTTCCAAACTTCACTGACATCCATTTTAAACATAATTCACATAAGACTGCAACTTCTTAATGAATAAAAAAAGTGACAAATCACTTACAGTGGAATTATTACAAGTGACAAGCATTATGTAGGTTGTTTTTTTTTGTTTTTTCTTACAGTTCTGAAACATGCCTCATTTATACACAGCCACCCCAACAAATCCAAGACACTAGATCTAAGACACGAGGAAGAGGAGATACAACTGACCCAGCAATACAGAGGACGTGGAGGCCACTATCAAAGCAACATGGGCTTCAATAAGATTTCAGCAGTGCAACAAGCTGATTACCTCCATTCCACGCCACACTGATGCACCAATCAAGTTCTGAGTGTATAAATGAACATGCTTGTCATAAGAGATTTTTGAGCTATAAGCCATACTGATCAAAATTAAACACCAAACAAGGTTTGGAACATCTCATGATGTTTAACGACTATAAAATATACAACATTTAACATTATTCATTCAATTATGAACAACCAAATTTTTATAAAATTTTCAATTTTTTAGATGCATCTGTATATTGTGGGTGGTGGCACAGATCGCACAATATGTTTTACTCTGACTGGCATTTAATAACTGGCAACAAACGCATTTCAGTAGTTTTCAATTACTATGGTGAAGCAGTTAAGTGGTTCAACTATCCCACAGCTATATTCTGCTCACAGTTCTAAATGTACATCCAAGTAGACATCCGTACACTCAGGGAGAAAAATACACAGAAAAGAGGGGGGATGATTCATAGAATGTACAATAATGATGATCAAGAAGCACAAGGGAGCTGAAACAACACACAAGGAAGACAAACAGAGGAAAAAAAGGCATTCCAATTCCAAAATAGTCTCAAAATTAAGCGTTTGAAACACTTGTGAAATCCTGCACCGCAGACTTTGTCTCATCTTTTTTAAATCCTAGTTTAAGTCTTATGCTTTGTCTGGTCAGTTTTGCAGGTTTCAGAGTGTATTCTAAAAAACAGCGTGTTCCCTGGATGGCACTCCATTTCTGCCATGTCTGGCAGGGGTCACTGCTGCAGTACAGTGGAATGCCTCCCTAAAATGTCTCCCCTTCCTCAAACAAAGCTAATCATGCCTGAATGTAACGTCTGAGCTAAGAAAAAAAGGCAGGGACCCAAGGCAGGGTTACCTTGGAGTCCTGGTAACGGCTTAGATCATGTGAAAACTTGATCTAAAAAAAGGCTTTTAACTTACAAACTCAACAAAACATGTCCAGTTTCTTCCACAGGACGCACAGGCAAGTATGTTTTACAACAGCATGAATGCCTACTTGTAGAAGTCATTGTACCGTTACAGGAACGAGGCAGGGTGGCACAGTCACCTCACAGCAAAAAGGTCCTGGGTGGAGTAGGAAATCCAAGTACTCCGGTTTCCTCCCTCAGTCCACAGACATGCCTTAGATTAATTATGCTAAACTGGCCCAGTTTGAGTGTATATATGACTAGTCTTGATGTAACCTTTTGTTCTGATGTAATCTTTTGAGTGTAGCTGAAATGGCCATTTCTGCTAATGTCACAGTTAAAATAAGCAACAAAAAAAACAAGCAGGAATAAGGCAATTAATTACTGTCCTGTATTTATATACATGTATATAAATTATTTATTAATCCCAGTGTTATTGACAAACCTCGGCTTCTCGGCTGTCCTTATATAAATTCTCATTCACTGTTATTTTAAGAAAATGTGGCACAAACCATGGGTAAATTTAATAAACAAGAAGAAAAAAAAAACAAAAAACACGTCAAATGCTTTAGGTTTTCCTAGACAACATATTTTGAAACATTGTGTTCACATTATAAAAATTTGCATTTACCAATCAAGTATTAATGTGTAAAAGGCTCAGCTATTATACAGTACAGACTAGATAAAACAGATTAGTTTAGGATACACATTTCGGCATTTGGCTGAATGTAATCCCATCGTAAATTAGGGAGCACTTGTACAATACAAAACCATTATTATATATAATGCCTTAAACAGTGTGGATTTTCTGGGGTGTGGAATGAAATAATTCAATTTACATTATTAGTTAATTTAGTTAAATTTTCTCTGTACTCATCGTTTTTGATTCTCGACAAGCTTTCTTGAAAGAAGTCATCACACTGTACTATATTGTTAAAATTGAAAGAAAAAGATTCTAAAAATGTGGGCATATGGATTGAGAACACTTACGTCTGTCTGCTTATAGAAGATAGCATGATTATTAGTAATCAAAACATCTGTTAAGCATATGGTGTCTATCAAATAACTATATTAATACAGATCTTAATCAGGTCTTTGTAGTTTAGGACTATTGTTCAAATACTAGGACAATGAGGTGCTCAAATTCTCAATACAGATTGATGTTACAATTCCATACAGACTATCTATATTTTCTATACAGAAAAGTGTCGCATTTACAGCTAAAGTGAATATCGCCTCAGAAAGACTATGATCATGCATTTGTAAATATCAAACTTTAAGACAGTGTGCCTGGAAGGAAAAAAAAATTCACTGACGTAGGTTTCTCTCTAGTGACATTTGTGACGCTGTGCAGTTGTAAGTACATCATTTTGCTTATTTTAATCGAAATTACTAACACTAGAGACACAAGGCCTCAAGGCATGTAGCCCTAGAGAATGAGAACTGGTGTTAAGGTCAAAGCATATTGAACAACCCACAATGGTTCCCTTTAAGACTTAATTTCCCAGTAGACTCTACATCCACCAGTTCCTTTACAGAGACATGTGGAGAGCCTTGAGCCTTTAATATCAAATATTTAATTATGCATGATGGGTATCCATGCGTCTCTCCTTCTGCCGCATGCTGACATTGCTAATGAAAAATGATTTTTGATCAAACATGACCATAATTTAACTCTGCGATTGCATATTTGAAATCAGAATAGATACTGTGTAATATCTGAATCCCATACCGTTTGTCTGATTTTATGACCAACGCAATGTTAGAAAAGGTTTCATATCAGCTCTGACTAGGAGTGCCGCCAAATAATTATATACATTTGCAGCATTGAGCAGATGCATTTTCCAGAGCAAATTGCAAAGCGGTATAATTTTACAAGATTTCGTTCTAATTTAGCTCCTGCCATGTATATACATGTAAATATGAAACCTACATGGAAAAAAAAACAAATAACACAAATAATTTTTGGTAAATTAATGTTTGGTGACTTTTGCAAGATGTCAGCTTAAACACAGGATAACAGGTTTGATGTGTTTGACACGCCTGCTTTAAATTATCTTTTTTATAACAAAATGCATGCTCAGTTGCAAAAAAGCAAAAAAAATTAAATAAATCAAACGTTTGATGTTGATTTTTGATCGCAGCACAGCTCTGTGAGGAACTTATTTAAGCTGTGTCCCAGGACACGATTAACTGACGATTTCTTAGGCTAATGTCTCCAATGTGTTCCTCATCTGAGCCAGAAGTAAGGGTCTTCCTTACTTGGGATGATCTTCATAAGTTTCATTGTAGTGTTTGATGGTTTTGGCCAGAGAACTTGTTGGAAATGTCAAACTGGACGAAAGTGCCACACGTTGACTGTTCAGTAGAGTCTATGATCACCCAAGACTGCCAAAACACACTGACAGCGATGAGGCATGGACAGGACATACAATTCCTGTGGGACTGTCTTCATATTTATTTTGAAATTTCCCCTAAATTTTTGTGAGCAGTATATAGCAATTACTTTGCAATCACTATTACACTTGAAATTGTAATTCATCTTTTTGTTACTACAAATCTGGGATGATGTCTTAGAATATATATTTTGTAATATTAAAAACACTTTACTTTGGGATAAACATTAGTCGTGAGTCAGCAATTATGTATCCATGACCAAAGCTAGAAATAATCAGCAAAGTCATGAAGGACTCCATTGCAACTTCTAAGCAACAGAAATCCCATCTCATCACCTAATTTTAATGTTCATGAGTCCACTATCAGAAAAAATAGTGAACAACAATGGTGTGCATGGTAGGGATGCAATGAGAACTCCACTACTCTCCAAAAAAGAACAATGCTGTCTATCTGCAGTTTGCTGAAGATCGTGGAGACAAGCCAGAAGCCTAATGGAAAACATTTTGTGGATAGAGGAAACCAAAGTAGACCAAATTGAAATAAAGGAGAAGTATGGAGATATAAACACAGCACACCAGCAATGAGCTTTGTCCCATCTGGAAAACATGATGGTGGTAAGATCAAAGTTTGGGTCCGTTTTGCAGCATCTTCCCAGGGTTACTTGCCAGCACTGATATAACAATCAATTTTGAATTGTTCCAGCAAATTCTAAAGGAACATGTCAGGACATCTGTCCATGAGCTGAATCTTAAGAGAACATGTATCATGCAGCAAGCAACAACCCTAAGCCAATATGTAGCTCTGTCAAAGAATGATTAACGTAAAATAATGTCAATTATTGAACTGTCCAAGTCAAGTGTCCTAAATCCAAAAGAAATGTTGTGGAAGGACCTGAGGTGAGCATTATATGTCAAGAAATCCACCATCCCAGAGTTGTAGATGTTGGAGGAATGGGCTACAACTATTCCAAGCTGATGTACTGGGCTTATAAACAGTTATTAGAACAGTTTCCTGCAGTTATTGCTAAAGAAGGGAGTCAGACAAGATGGTGAAAACAACGGTTCATGTACTTATCTGTGCATTGAAAAATTTCCTAATTGAATAAAGAACCATGCATAATATTATTGTCTCATTTGTTTAATTTGGTTCACTTTATCTACTTTTAGAACTAGTGTGAAAATCTGATGATTTATCGAGATATATAGAAAATCGCAAAGATGTCGCAAACCTTAAGGTACCACTTTATTAAAGCAAAAATCCAAAAGGTCAAAACTCTTACTAATCAATTAAAATGTCCAGTTGAACCCAACTCCAATACAGACTCTTAAATGTTCTCCCAGTCCTGCTTTAAATACGTTGTAAATAGCTGATCCTTCTCAGCAGCTGCCAGACCATAGCAGGAGGTCCAACATGCAGAAAAGGTTAATAGGATCATTTGCACCAATGTGTGCTGGTGTGATGGAAACCGGAATGCTGCAAAACAGACGGTACAGTCACCTTGTTCCGGACACATCTCCATCTAAAAGACTTGCAGCAGAGACAGTACTCTGAAGTCCTAGCAGGCTTTCCTTGCTTTACAACACAAAGCAAAAACAATGTTCAATCATTATATAATGGTTTTGCTGTGTCTGCCTTTCTTAAACTTGCTTTGGTTTATTGATAGACATTGATAGCATTTCTGTAACTTGTATCATTACATTGTCAGCTTTGCTAGTTTCTGTTTTTGCCACGCTTCTGGATACAATATCATTGTACTCATGTTCTGATACAATATTAATATGAGAGCGCTGAGGATACAATTATAGATGATACTGATATTATACAGCAATATCTGAACTAATGTTCCTGCATAGGTTTACATGTTGTATGATTATGTTTTACACTACTTTCTACATTTCTACTACTTTTTACATCTCTGTCTACATGAATATTTTCAATATTAGTATTGCATACTGATTTGGTGCATCCCTACTTTAGGCAGAACTAACGAAGCCAAGAGGACATACAAAACAGCATACAATACAATATACCAAAAAGTATTAAACTAATAAGAAGAAGAAGAAGAAGAAGAAGAAAAAAACGCATTTGCATTTGGACACAAAACCAAAAGAAACAAGCCATAAATTTTTGACCACAAAAAATTATGACTGAGACAGAGAGAATACAACAAGAGATAATAAGCAGTGCTTAGCGAACAAAAACTAAAACTGGGGACGCACAGGCAAACCATGCTACGTCAATGGAAACACCACTTCAATTCTGAAGGACTGAACAATGTTACAACCGCGCTCTTTCTTACTCATTTGCTCAACACTGTCTGCATCTCACTCCGAACTCTGGGCTGATTTTTAAAACTTTTGCAATAACTTCCATATTTTTATGCAACAGAACAAACCCGTATCACAACGTAATCCATGCAAACAACCCCAATAGAGGCTGCTGTAGTGAAACACAGTATTCCATCATTCCAGTATGGTACTCCAGTCCAAGGCATGCCATAAAATCATTTAGGAAAAGCCAACAGCAATGTAAGCACAGTAAAACACATAAAAGCAAAACAAAATTAAGAACTACATTAAAAACCAAAGTACATTAAAAAAATCAAGCCCATACAGAAGCACAAAAATCAGGATAGCTATATTAAACGTAAACTGCTATGCCGTACAAACGTGTCCTAAGTATTCATTAAACATCTCAATGGATCCAGCTAGTCTAATGTTAAAGAGCAACAGCTTGATATAACTTTGGAGCACATTGCCTTTTACTTATGAACCTAGAACATGGACATTGAAAATACCAATTCTTTTAATATACGACTGGCCAATTCAGATTTTTCTGTCCAATAAGTAGAAGTGACTGAAACAATTGTTAAAGAAAGACAGCAGGAGCTGGTGGCTTGTACCTGGTTTTATTATCACACTAGTTTTAGCTTTGATGCATTGGCCACAAAATATTAATCGATATAAACCCACGGAAATCGTTATTATTATTACAATCTGGATAAGAGCCTTATACTAGTTAGTACACGTACAAGCTAAGGCAATGGATTACAACTCAGCCCACTCAGGTCACAGCTTTACAAAACATATACCAACTATGATGGTCAGTCATACACCACTACTGTAAGTCACTGAATTAACTAAAAAGACACTAATAAAACAGATCACAGGCGCGCAAAAAATAAACAAATCATTCAGCCGTGCGCTAAATGATTGGACTGGGAAATAAATGTGCACTTTATACCATCTGGTATGAACAACATTATAAAATTTACTGTAAAAGTCACAGGCAGCCAAAGCAGTGAAACCAGTAGAGGTGTAAGATGTTCCCTTCCATTCTATTAAACAAAGTGACCATGACATTTTAGATCAGCTGAAGCTGATATATTGTACCTTGATTGATGTATGTAAATAAAGCATGATGGTAGTCCAAATGTGACTGTACTGTAAAATCACTGATTATTCTCACTGCATTCTGAAAAGAAAGCCGTTTTCTGATATTAGCTATACAGTGTTCCCTCGCCACTTCGCGGTTCACCTTTCGCGGCCTCTGTGCAGCGTGGGTTTTCAAAAAAATATTCATGGAAAAAAATACATTGCAGATTTTCGCTGTTTCGCAGGTTTTTGTGGAACTTTTTCATTTAAAAAATTATTTTAAAATATATTACAAATATTAAGTCTAACAATAAAGGAATGTTATAAACTCAATGTAGTTCAGTAAAGAGAACGTTCGATTACTTCAGCGTGTTACTTGAATATTCAACAGTTAAAAACACTACAATAGTGTATTTACTCAGCGGATAAATGCCACCAAAAACGAGAAGTAAGCCTACTTGCCGATATGACAAGTTTTTGTCTGCGGTGTTGTTTTCGCTGTTTGTGAAAGTTTCATTATAGACTGAATTCATTCAAGCCCTACGATGCCACCTAAACGTTCTGCAAGTTCTACAGCTAAAACAGAGTATAAATACTTAAATAAATATAGGTTCCCTACTTTGGGGATTTTCGTTTATCGCGGGTGGCCCTGGAAAGTAACCCTGTTTTACTCCCACAGTCCAAAGACATGCGTGTTAGGTTAAAATAGCTGGGTCTAAAATTGCCATTGACTTCTGTGTATATATAACTAGTTCTGATATAACCTTGTGTGTTGCTGAAATGGCCACTGATGCCAATAGCGACGTTAAAAAAGCCAAATAAACAATCAGAGTACCTGGTATGGAGGCCATTCGAGTACAACTCTTTATCATGTTCAAGAAAACAGTTTAAGATTATATATTTTTTATATTGATATGATATTTATCCCGCTGGAAGTAGCCAACAGAAGATTAGTACACTGTGGCTATAGAGGGATGAACATGGTCAATGACAATACTCAAGTATGCTGTGGCATTTAAGCAATGCTCAGTTGGTATTAAGGGCCACAAAGCATGAGATGAAAATATCACCCACTTCATTACACCACCCAGAACCTTTGCTACAACACAAGGATGGATCCATACTTTCATTTTGTTTGTGCCAAATTCTACCACTTGAATGTCATGGCAGAAATCAAGACTCATCAAACCAGGCAGCATTTTTTCAATTTTCTGTTGTGTAATGTTAGTGATGTGTAAACTGTAGCATCAGTTACCTGTTCTTAGCCGACAGGGGTTTCACCTGGTGTTGCTTTCTGCTTTTATAGTCTATATGCTTCAAGATTCAACATGCTGTATATTCAGAAATGCTCTTCTGCAAACCACAATTTTTGCCTATCTATAAGTTTGAAACAGTCTGGCCATTTTCTTCTGATCTCTGGCCTTTTTATTCACCGAATTGCCATTCATTTAATAATTTGTCTTGGGCCTGTCTACATAATTAAATGCAACGTGCTTCTGCCATCTGATTAAATATTTGTTAACATGCAACTGAACAGGTACCTAATAAAGCGCACAGTGAGTGTGTATACTACATATTATATAACAAAGCTATTTGGGATACTATAGTGTACCAGTACTGACTAAACTGTCAATACACTACAGTTTTTCTCATATATTTTATTTAAAATAAACATTGACCACCACCTATTGATTTTATTATTACTATTTATGATGGGTAAAATAATTTCAACTTAAAAGTTACTCACCTGAGCCACACAATGCATGCTTGGTCTCTGTCTGTCTGTCTACCTGTCTGTCCTTCTGTCTGTCACAAATGTTATCAAATGTGTCCCAAGAACAGCACAAGAGAACTTCCTAAATATTCTATAGGCTATATATGAACAGAACCAATCTAAGGTTCTGCTCGCTATATCAGCCCTCAGATGCAACCTGTTTAATCAGATATTATGGGCAACCTCAATCAAATAATTCTTTTTTTAATAGTCTAGCTTTAAAAAAAAACTGAAATATATTAACCAACATTGATAGTGGTTCTGACCCAATGTGGCCATGTAAATTCAATATATTAGCTAATTACTAATGATAATGAAAACAACAACTACAGCATTTTAAACATCATTCTTCCCAATCACAAGGTCAGCTTACAGCTTCTAGATCAAATTAAGCAAACAGAAGGCATGACAGAAACAGTTATCTTAATAACAAACTATAATTACTGTGAAAGGTTTCTTCAATTTGAAAGACGTGAAAGATGATGCAAGTTTCTATGAATGATGTCTGAAGGGTCTGGAGAAGTAAGTTACAAAATCTAGGAGCCAATTCAAGTCTGACTCGAAATGAAAGTGACCAGATGGATAGCTTTCAGTTTGTTTTGCTATTTCTGTTCATGTGATACTGTACATGTCACAGATGACTTCTCACACCTCCCAAAAACATTCTAGTAGATGGATTGGTTATAGATAAGTGTGCCGTCATATGGCTCTTTTCTTGGGACAAGCTATAAACCAACTGTTACCCAGATTAATATAAAGCCTTTACTGACCATTAAACGTAGTGGAAAATAAACTCAGTCTGAGTATTTATGGTCTGAATGGAGCATTCTTATGTCTTTATTTTGTCTAGCAATGATACACCTGTATATTAAAAAAGCAGGAATCACAGCTGAGCAAAGTTGTTTTTCCAATTCATTCTTGACAGACTTAGCTCTAATGACCCTTCTTTTATTAACATGAATGCATTTAATTTTGTCATGCTGTGTTTTGAACTATTTTTTTATGTTGATCTCCCTACATACCCCTAAACATCAATCTGTCGACCAGTAGCTTGCTTATACCTAATTTGTTTATTGTTTGTTACCCAGTGCTGTGATCATAATGGTCTTTTTAAATCACTCTTAACCGTTTTTGTCCTTATTTTATTTGAATGATACAAGTTCGTTTAGAAGGTTAAACTATTGTACTTAAGTTTTCAGTGGTCTAAAACATTAGGTACAATTTTTAATATGGTTCAATAAGATTAAAAAAAACAGGTTTTTGTGACAGCAGACCGTGGGGCCCAAACTAATAATAATAGAAACAATAGAAAATTAGAAACAAGAACTACAGTAAAGCTTCCTCAAACAAAGTTAAACACAATTAACGTTTATAGTCGTTATTCAATTTATAGTTGTTGTCTCCTTCAGTGTGTTGGCCAGTTTACATGTTGGCTTCTGAACACACCTGCTGATTACACCTCGTGTTTTCATTTGTCAATTAATCGAATTACAAGCTTTTGAAGAAAAGTTTCCTGAAATATTTGTTCTTCTCAACAGGAAATGATAGTACAGGATTAAACTCACCCGGATCCGTCTCATTGCTGCAACTATTTCCACACGGCTGTTAGGTCGCGCCACATCCAGGCTCCCAATATACTGGGAAAACATACCAACACATAGTCACTGATCCAGTACTCAACAACTGACCTCCAAGGAATATTAGATTTCTTAACTCGAGGGTGATACAACATGCACCATAGGCGGTAGTACACAAGTGGCCCGGTAGGTATGGAACTTCTTGTGTGGGGTTAGAATGGACAGGTAGTCCACAGCCACAGATTGTTTTACAGAATAATTTAAACTTCTGTTAAGTGCACAACGAAGGCATTTAATCTGGATAAACATACCTTCGCTTCGAAATTAATGCCATGCTGGAAAGCCTCCTCGTTATGCAGAGGAATGCGCAGATCGTGCCCGTCGTCCACTAGATTATATTTGGTTTTAGCCGGCATTGTGTTCCTCCTAAAATCCCAAAACAAATCAACAAACCCAAGAGCGGCAGAAAATCCCAGATGGGGCGTTGAAATGGTTTAGCTCCGACGCTCCGGTGTATTTCTTTCTCCTGAATTCATGACCGGACCGTCGTGTTTTTCATTCGGAGCAACTTTGTATCCTCTCCCCGTCTCTCTCTCTCTCTCTCTCTCTCTCTTTCGCCCTATCCAAAAGTCATTCCTCTCACTCTTCCTCTCTCCCTCTCTTCCCGTCTAAACAAAACGGAACTGCACGACTTCCCGCTGTCGAGTTCCTGTAACCTGTCGAGCTTCAGCCGCCAACTCCATATTCGCTCTTTCTCTCTTAGCCAGCGTGTGTACGTGTGTGTGGGGCCTCAAGGTTTTTCTATCATTGTGAGGACATTTAGAGCTCACTTTTTATTGTGATGACGTTTGGCATGCCCCCACAGGGAAAACTGCTTAAAACACCCCCACAACCTTCTGTAGATGTAGGCGTAACTGATATTAAGACATGGCCATCAAAATTCCCTGCCATAATAAAAAGACAAACGCGTGTGTGTCAGCGTCAGCGGACAGGCTTATTGGGTGGAGAGAATCCCCACCTGCTTCCATTATTACAGCTTTATCTGCTCTCCCATAAAAAGAGAAAAACCTCCGGAGTCAGTAAACCGATGAATGGGCTCAGGGGGGCACCTATTGGTAGCAAACGAAACCTCAATCTTCAAGTAAGGTATTTCATACGTTTAGTCGGTTACTAGGCTATAATAAAAAGGAAATTACTAATAATAATAATAATTATAAGTGTACAAAATCAGTAACTCCAGCAGAATAGCCTTTTATTCACCAATGACAGAAAGCACAAATAGTTCATTTCGGTTTGTTGTCACATTGAATACAAACTGGCAGATCAGCTATAAAACAGCAATACCAATAAGAAATACAAAACAACATACACTCAACAATCACTTTATCATGTACACCTCCTTGTTTAACACCCATTGTCCATTTGCTCAATTTTACTTACCATGCTGATGCACTTTGTAGTGCAATCACAGACTGTAATGCATCATACATTGTTTATCCCCTTTACTTTGTTCCCTAATGGTCAGGACCCCCACAATACCAAACAGATCAGCTACTATTTTGGTGATGGATGACTTTCAGTCAATCAGAGGTTATACTGAGGTGTTTAAAAACCACAGAAGCACCTCTGTGTCTGATCCACTCATACCAGCACAACACACATTAGCACAACACCACCACATCATATGTCTTGACATGTTTGTAGGTTCATAGCTGTTTTGTTGTCTCTGTTAAGTTACACAGAGACCTACTCGTTTCACGTACATTATAGGTAATACAGTGCTATTGCTATTTTAGGGCCAGGTGCAGTTTAAGGTCTAGTATGAGGTCTTCATATCAGATAAATTGAACATTAATCTTATATTTTTCATTATGACATGGGCTCATCCCTTTCATTTGATGTGCTTGACATCATTAGCATGCAAGTATGTATTTGTAAATATGACTATG